>CAJHQP010003410.1:0-68031 GCA_905132765.1 Moricandia arvensis
TTGTTGCTCCCACGTTTTTCTTCAATCATCTTCTATAGTTTGGTTATCGCCGATGTCGCTTTTGTGCTATTGTTAAACAAATGTACTTAACATGGTTTGCATCTAGATTCTTAAAAGCTGAAAAGCGCGGTACATATTTGAGAGATGTAACAAATAGGTATATGTTAGTATGCCTTTTCTACCACTAGGCGTGCTCACATTTACCCGAAACCGAAGAACCGAATCGACCGAAAAATAAGGTTCAGTTGGGGTTTGGTTCTATCAATTATACTAGTAGATCTTTTATCTTTAGAACCAAAAACAGAAAACCAAACCGAAAATCGAATAGATACCGAATTTTTATAATATACATTTATATCATTTATAAATATTAACTATATTTAGTTTTAAAATAATTAGATAATTTAATAATACTATCTATAAGTCGAAATACCCAAAAATGAATTACTAAAAAGATATCCAAATATTATGGAAGCTCCCTTACTCTACTGATTTGACTAAAGATTCATTAATGTTTTTACATCAAGAAGTATAGATTTCAAATCTTGGAAAAGACAAATTATGCAGAATATTGACAAAGACTTACAAGAGATTTTTAGCATGGCGCAAGGAGTACTGTAGGAATGAATCTCATAGGACGGCTCAAGATAATGTAGTCAGACGTGAATCTTCATAAGACAGAGATAATTATTGACTATAATATCATCTATGTAATATTTCTCGTAGTTCGTAATAGTTAATTAACCAGTGTTAAAAAGAATAATTTTTATCCAAAATTTTTAAAATTATCTAAATAATTTGAATTTTTTTTCTGAAATTTGAATTTTTATCTGAAAACTTGAAATAAAGTTTGATATTTAATCTGAAAGCTCGATTTTGAACTTGTTAACCACTATTAACTTAAAAAAACGAAACCAAATGGGATCCGAAAGTAATTAAGAATAAGCATTCCAACTTTACTACCTCAAATGTACCAAGAACTGAAAGAACAAAACCAAAACCAAACCGAACTTTCTACATACCCGACGAGTCCTAATGAAGAACCGAAAGAACTGAACGGGAACCGAAAACTGAATGCCCAAGGCTAGTTACCACCCTAATGGAACACTTATCTAACTCTCTTATAACATTGATATGTTGGTAGTGAGTTTAACACCCACTTCATTAAGCCAACATAACTTAGATTGGCCCATGAAAACATTCCATCTGTCATTTGATCCGAGTCATGAAAAGTGACACAAATTTCTTTATAAATAGACAAACTCCTTATTTAAGGTGGGATTTAGATTTTTAGGGAGAGAAAGCCTAAAGGACTATAGAAAAAATAATCTCCGATAC
Organism: Moricandia arvensis; assembly: GCA_905132765.1. Classification (NCBI taxonomy): domain Eukaryota; kingdom Viridiplantae; phylum Streptophyta; class Magnoliopsida; order Brassicales; family Brassicaceae; genus Moricandia; species Moricandia arvensis. Next base: position 1,339 of record CAJHQP010003410.1, read on the forward strand.
TCTCAATGAGTCTTACATACTTTTCATTTATTAGATACTCCTAAAATAGAAGGTTAAAGTCATAACAGTTCAAATCTATTAATAATAGTAATTCTAATTAATGTTAAAAGGTTGTGTATTTTCATTTAAAAACTGAAAATTAGTTTTTAAAAGTTGTAATATTATGAAATAATTTGTGTATATATAATTTTGTGTCTTTCATTGTAATGTCATAAATTGTGTGTTTTCATCTTTTTATTTTTAAAATGTTTAAGAGTTATGTCTTTTCATGAGCAATAGATGCAACTTATCATCTTGAAAACTAATAATGCAACTTTTAATATAAAAAACTTAGTAGATTCAATTTTTCATATTAATACACTAACTTTTAGATATAAAACAATTGTAAATATTTATGTAACATATATAATTAATAAATAGAGATGAGCCAAGAAAAACTGAAAAGACACAACTAACGAATATAATTTCCATGTCCAAAACAACTAAAGAGATGCAACTTTTAGGTTAAAAACTTAAAAATTTTAAATTTTCATATTGATTACACTAACTTTAGATATAAATATTTGCAATATGAAGTATAATTAATAAAAGATAAAAACAAAATAAAAACAAAAAGATATAACTTTCATCTAAAAATAATAAGTGCAAATTTTCATGTAAACAACATAAGAGATACAACTTTCATATTAGCACTGACTAAACAATAGTAAATATTTTATATGAAGTATTAATAAATGTATACTAGCAAAATAAAAACAGGAAGGACCACATTTGTTTAAATATGTTGAGACCGAAGATGTGCGAATGGATCGTCACCCAAGGGGTTCGAATATTTTATGGCTGAGAGGTGCGGACATTTTGTGGCTAAATGAGTGCGAACATTTCGTGTCCGAAGAAGTGTGAACATTGCATGTCTGAAGGGTTACAAGAATATCGTATTTGAAGGGTTGCCGAACGTGTCGTATCCGAAGGAGTGAGAACGTGCCATATCCGAAGGAGTGCGAACGTTCCATATCCGAAGGAGTGCGAACGTGCTGTTTCCGAAGGGGTGCAAATGTATAGGATTTAGACATCTGATTATAAGCACATGCGAGAGCTGGATTACTTACTCATGAATTCGAGTTCTAGGATTGATCTTAACAAAACCCTAAGTAACTATTTATTTGCTTATATGTTTTACAACTTCTCTATTTAATTTCTTGTTATTTACTGGTTTACATTATTTATTGCCTAACTTAATCTGAAATTCAAGTCTATTGTATGAAAGATAAGAGTCCTTGTGATTTTGATCTTTAAGTACTGCAATTGACGTGTTTTCATTGAGCTTAAGATTGGGATGCACCTTATTTTTTTGTTTAATTCTTTTAATATTAAATCAATATATTCATGTTGGCTTGATTTGAATCTTCTGGGTTGTATGACCCGAAGCATGAACTAACAAATCATTTTCCAAGCTTCGAAGGCTTAAAAAGAGAAAATAAGAGAAAAAGAAAAACATGAAAACCAAAAAGAGACCATTTATGAAAATAAAAAATCAAACTCGTCGAGATCCACTTCCCCACATGACATGCTTAATACGGGAGTGGTACATAAAAAAAACTCTTGTATCATAAGAGGACAACCAAAGGAGCCTTCAGTGGACGCCAGGGACTTCTCAAACAAATCATGAATCAACACGGGACTTCTCAACTGGTAATAAAAAGGTTTTCATTTGTTTTCTTCTAAAGATCAAATGTACAATAGGTAACTATTTGAATTACTATTGAACAAATTGTGTGGGACAATCAAGATGTACAGAGTCCTCAGAGTTTCTTTGAAGTACAAGATTTTATCATTTTTGTTGAGTGACGATACATATAAACTGTCAACATCCTTCTCACTATGATCCATCCGAAACATGGGATGCTTCCAAGAATGCATTCATCGCCAAGTTATTCATTTCATGAATAAAGATCGTTATGAGGAGCATGTAAGTGCAAAGATGATACCACAATAAAGTAATGTAGAAGATAAATCAGAGAGACAATTACACAAGCAAACACGATGCTTTATTAGAATAATCCTTTAAACAATCTTTACAAGATCTTGTTTATTCAGTTTTACATGTCTAGTGTTAACACCCTAACACACAATACTGAAGGATTCCTAAGCTACCCGCTTATGAAACGAGGATAGTTTAATACATGACTAGGATATTAAATTGAAGGAGGAACACTGCTTGGTCAAGTCTGTAAACCATCACAGCCGCTCTTCTAGCATGTTCTTCAATGATTAGAAGAGTGATGGAACTACAACTCTCCAGGCCATACAAAGCTTGTGTTTAGAGAAGCAAGACGTAATTTTAAAGGCCTCGAAAACTGTATTCTACACCAATCCCTTTTGCTATTCCACAGGGAGTGCACGAAGATCTCCATTGTTAAGACATCGACCATTCTGCCTCAATAGATATGTGAAGATCTCGGCAATACGTCTGACCTCATTAACCATTGAAGTGTCGATGTTACAATCAAGGATCATCTATGTCGTGCAGTCAACACATACACCAACCCAGTTTTTTTTGTCTAGATTGAATGGGAAGTAATAATGCATGGGTTGTTCACTGACTCCGTCATGTTTAGCAAACATATCAATCAAGCCTTTTTGGGAATACATTGCCATATCTATACTTAGAATTCTGGAACTTTGGACAGTTCCTACCATATAGAGGACACAAATTTAGTGTCAAAGAATTCAGCCTGATGGTCGGCTGTATAACCTGGTTGACTGGAAAAAAAAGAATCGGGCAAGATGCATGAGTATGCCCATAACCTGCAGAACCGAGATGCATAACTGAAAGTAGATGGTATCACCAATACGACGAGAAAATTATGCTGAATACATGCCTTGACAGTGAAAGGACGGCCTATTTTTGTGATGTCTACTACATCCTTTGTAGTAACAGCCATGGCAGCTACTATGATAACATTAGGAAGAAAATAAAAACATTTATGATTCAAAAAGCGGCTAATATAAGTAGAATCTAGTTTTCCTTTTAATAATTGGATTACTATCGCAATGTACTTACAAGTTTTCCTTCGGGTTTTCAGCCAGGGTGGTAAACAATCGATTCACTTCCCTAAGATGGTTGGTTATGTCAGGGCCAGTGATAGTTGTTTAGGAGCGATGAAGAAACCATCTTCAGCCTCTTGCTTTTCCTACATTTCTGGGGGATCTTCGACATTGTTGTCAACATTTTCTTCCTCTCCATTAACATTTTCAGGACCCACATCCAGCTGAGCTTCTTATATGGTATGCATACTCTCTTCATGTGTCAAGAGGAGAGAAATTGATGGGGTCTGAGAGGTCTGAAGCAGAATGCAATTGTTCAACATCCTACATGAGAACAATAATTAAGTAACAGTTAATGGTTTAAGATAACACTAATATGATATAATAGATCAGAAATTAATCTTTGAGTTTCCAGCCTCTCAGTGTGAGGTGTGAGTTTGGCTATTACCAGATAGCGGAGCTGTCTGGTTTTGGGGATTACAAAGATCATGACCCCCGGAGGTTGGGTACTACTTCTGAAAATAGGTATTTGTTCCACACCTTAATGATAAAACATATTTAGTAGATTATTATGCATAACAAACATTTTTTTATAATATAATCCGTTAATCACTGAAACTAGAAAACGTTTATAAATCCGGTTTGTTGCAAAATTTTACTAAGAAAACAAATATAAGGTCATGTTTATCCCCAATTTTTTTAAAATGGACCTTTTAACTTAATTTTGATTTTTTTTTAAGTTTTTTTTTTGTTAAGAGACGGCTCTTTATGTCTCTTAAGTTCTTAGGTTTTCTTAGTTAAAAGTTAAAAACGTCTTTTAAGAAAGTTAAAAGTTAAAAAAAGTCTCTTAAAAAGTTAATAATCCCTACTAAGAAACCTCCAATAAACATGCTCTAAGGTACTTGACCCTTCTCTACAAGGGGGGGGGAGGGATGTTGAATATTAGTTTTAGGTTGTCAACACATTAAAATTGTGTGATTTTTTTTGCCAAAATATATGAATTTCATTAAAAATGATGCTTGTTTGTAACTTGCTACAAAAAGTTTAGATCAAGCTAGAGTCCTCTTGGGAAAAAAGTGGAAAAGCAAGAGAAGCCTAGATTTTTAGATATACGATGATCATCATCGAATCATTCGAATGCAAGCCATGATTGCATCATGCCTTTGAATTTCTTGTCTGAGCGCTTTCCAAGAATAAAGTCCCGAATGAACCTGTCGAATTCTCTTGAAAGTCTGAGAAGCCGTTGTTGATGTGTTGTCGTGCAAGCATCTGTTCCTCTTGAGCCAGAGAGTGTAAATAGTGGCCTGAGCAGCTAACCTTTTAAGGAGACGTGGCACAAATGAGTCTCTGATACTCAACCGTTCATTTAAAGCCGTCCAAGTGTGGAAACCCAGCTTCCGGTTCAAAAGTCGCTTTGTTACAAGATCCCAAACGTCCTCACTGAATTGGCATTTTAAAGACAGATGTTCTCTGTTCTCAACATATTCGTTACAAAGGCAGCATGACATCGAGTCGATACAGCCCCATCGTGCCAGTATCTCCCGCGTCGGTAACCTATCATGATTCGCAACCCAGAATGTGAAAGAGTGTTTTGGTATGGAGCCTTTAAACCATGTGTTTGACGTCCATTACATCATTGGGGCCCGTGCTCTTATTATCTCCCAGGAGCGTGACGTTAAAAACTTGTTGAGCACCTTATCATTGATTACCCAGTGGAAGCTGTCTTCATGATTGCTTCTAGCAGGTAGCTCTATTGTTGTAAGGTAAATCTGTAACTCCTCCGCTGCCGGTGATCGGGCATTTCTTAGTAACCAGCCTGTATCATTAGAGATGACGCAAACCCGAGCATTGATCTGAATACCTGCTTCGAGGGGACCAACAGAACCAAATCATTTAATCAATGGACCCAGAGGCACCAATGGTCCCACCAGAAACTGATTTTGACCCCATTTCCCACTTTTGCTCTAATAAACTGAGATGCTAAGGGCCGGAGTTTTAGCAGAGCCCTCCATGTCCAAGACGTGTTCTTCTTTTCATCCAAAGACCAGATAATATCATCCTTCATTCGGTTCTTTCTCATCCAACGAGCCCAAAGAGAATGGCCAGTGTCAAATAGCATCCACAAGAGTCTGATACATAATGTCTTGTTCCACATTCTGAAGTCCCTAAGGCTGCTTCCTCCCTGCATAAGATAGAGCCTTTGCTGACCAAGATTGGAAAGTGCCTGAGATTTTATCTAGTAGAGGTCTGTAGTCCGCAAGCTTGAGCTTATGGTGCAGTAAGGGAAGACCGAGATACCGGATAGGCATTGACCCAAGAGTGAAACCAAGACTGCAAATGTCTGTGGTTTCAGCCTGGTTCAAACCCCCTACATAAAGCTCAGTTATTGCTCGGTTCATGGTAAGTCCTGACCAGCTTGCGAAAGACTCAAAGGTGTTTGAGATACTCTCCCAGAGAATGCTTTTCACCATCAAAGAACACCCATAATATCATTTGCAAAGGCAAGATGGGTTACCTGAGGGTCTGAGGCGCTAGGATGGAAACCGATAGATCCACTTACAAACTTTTCACGAAGCATCTGCGAGAATACTTCAAGCAAAAGTACAAAGAGGTTACGGAGAAAGTGGATCACCTTGCCTCAGTCCCTTGGTGCCTTTGAAATAACCACAGATCTCCCCGTTTATTGCAATAGAGAATCTCAATGTTTTTATGCATTGGCAAATCAGATTTATAAATGAGTCCGGGAACTGCAGAGCTTGAAGCGTGTTGAGAATGAAATCCCAATTCAAAGTATCAAAAGCTTTCTTCAGATCCACCTTAAGCATACATCTTTTGGATATTTTTTCCAGTTATAACCTTGTACCAGCTCTGTGGCAAGGAGAACATTCTCAACTAGCAGTCTCCCCAGTATGAAAGCGGATTGATTATCCGATACAAGACGGGGGAGAACCGACTTTAACCTATTGGCAAGGAGTTTCGATGCAACCTTATAGACGGTGGTTGCAGCACGCGATAGGACAAAAACTCTGAGATGCGACATGCATTTGCTTTTTTCGGGATCAGCGTTAGAATGGTGGAGCTCCATTGCTGTAACAGTTGGCTGGAGGATAGGAATTCCAGAACTTCTTCTGTTAAATCCTTGTCGAGCGATGCCCAATGGGAAGGGGAAGAATTCTCCCGGATAACCATCCGGTTCGGGAGCTTTATTTTTTGGCAGCGGCGAAGAACGCATGCTGAGCATTCCAACGCTGAGAACGGGGACGAGAGCATGGCTATATCAACAGCTGAACACTTTTGTGGGACAAGGTCAGCAATGGCCTGAACCGGATGATGTGGATGGTGCAGGCTCACTTCCTAGAAGGTATTTTTAATACCCCACACCATGGGCCTCAATGTCGTCCAGGGAGTTAATGATCTCATCGTTTTCAGCCAGGAGAAAAATATATTTGATTCTGTCCAGGGAGTCAATGATCTCATCGTTCTCATCGTGGATGGCCTCATCGATTGACAGAAGGCTGAGCGAAAGGTTACTAAAACAAGAGGAAAAAAGAGGCATGTCCATTGATTACCTTTGGCAACTCTTTTTCGCTGACGGCGAATTTTCTTTCAATCAAAGTCTTTCGACTTATGTTGGCTGAGCGCGGCTATCTTGGGGACATCTTCCAAAACTTCTCAGGGTATCCGATCGTGTTTGGATGAGTGACTGCAAAACCAAAACATAAGGGTCAGAACTTACATAAAGGCGTTAATTTCTCGGCATCGGCGAACTACCAATGTGAAAATTTTGTAGGACGCGAAAACGATCACTCGTCGGTTCTTCAAAGGCCTCTTCATCTGCCTTAACGAAAAATTAAAAACATTGCCAACATTTGGTCTTCGACGGATGATCCGTCAAGATGTGGAGGTCCGATCGCATATGCACCGCGTATAAACCATTCGGCTTCGGGCTGAGTCTGCGCCAGTTCCTCGAAAAGCGCGAACAGACATTGAGACATCTATCTCCGCTACCATCACCATCAATGCAACAGTGATCCTTACCGCCCCATTCATCAACTGGGTCATCGCGATATCTCGGTGGTGAGCCAGTAGGAAGTAATCGAACGAGGGATCGGAAACTACAACTTCGAATATTCCCCAAAAAGGACTCTTAGACGCACTGGAAACTGACCAGAGGAGACCAAGGACACTGGTTGGCTCTAGGAATCAGGAAAGTTACACCATGCGGCCCTACATTCCCTCTACAACGAGAACACACTTCAACGAAGAGCAAGTTGGTAAGACATCGCCCCAATTCTGTCCTACGACAACGGAAGGACGAGAATCCTCTGGAGGTAGATCTGGAAGCTGCTTGATTGACCCATCACTACAGAAGCAATACGGACTTAACCGCCTACAACCTCGTTTAATGACCTTAGGTATTGTCGACCGATCATCATCAACGACCTCGGTACTCGATCGCTCGCTATCAGCAATCTCGGATCTCCCGGTCGCTCGTCACCAACAACCTCTGATCCTATCGATCGCTCGTCATCAACTCTTGCAGCACTAACGGTCTCGATTCTCGCCCCATCGAAAGGGACTCTTCCTCCGCATCTGCTGCAACATCGCCTTCTCCGTCATTCCGGAATTGTTCCTTGGTGTCGTGACCAGACCTAAGCCATTTCATCGAAAGTTCGCCGATAGGCCCTTATTGTCGAATCTAACAACTTAGGACTGAGCGATGGGCTCTTCGGTGGATCTGAGTCAGTCGCTATATCTTTTACCTTTTCAGACCTCAAATACTTCTTATGGGACGACGGTTTCCAATCGATTGGGTAACTAAGAAAGCAAGGACGTCTGAAAATTCAACCAAACCGACCACAGATCGGAAAACCTAAACGGCGGCGGATAAAGTAGAGAGAAGGGAGAGGTAAAACATAAAGAGAGAATGTACCTTTTTGTATCCAAGAAGAAGTGAAGAAATAAGAGAGGAGGCACCTATTTATAGCAAAAGGCACGAGTCTCGAGAGGCAGGTAATTATTAGGTCTATTGGGCCTAGGCAACTCTACATCTCTCAGGCCGATTTCAACAAATCAGTCCAAATATTTTAAGAGAAAACCGAACCGGTTTTGTGTACTACTTATCCGGTTTTCCCGAACCAGATTACTGAGCGAGCGAGCGACTGAGCGTTATCTCGTTATTATCCGAATCAATATTGCCCAGTCGACCGATCGATTGAGCAGACCAGATTCCCGACAAACCGCGGATCGTTCAACCGATCGATTGACCGTCATCTTATCGCTTGCTGGAACATCCGAGGTCTAGCCGACCGATTGATTGAGGGCGCAATATCCGGAGTAGAAGATCTCAATCAAACCGATCATCAATCAGGGTTAGCGGGTCTCGAAATCTTACAAGGAGATGTCAAATGATCACCGACTCCTCGACTCGATAGTCAAACAACCGAGTTTCTCGTAGCTATTGTCGTTTAAAGTCGGTGGACATCGAGCCTAGCAAACCATTATGAAAGTCGTGACGGCCTAACGAACGTAATGAGAAGGGGGTAGCTTATCCATTATTATGGCAGTCCAGTATGACAGAGACAAGCCAAAATCCATTATTCTCAAAGCCATATCTTGATACTCCACTCTTGAAGAACTACGTTCATCAGGAATGGACTAGGGGGCTTACTCTTGGAGAGAAATTTCCAACTCCTCCACAAGGCCCATCTAATAACATGATTTGGCCTGTTGATTGCCGTCGAGCCCAGTCGTAGCCGGTCGAGCCGAAGAGAAAGCCAGCAGAAGACGTCGATCGAGCGGCCCGATGGAGCTGCAGGGCAAGCCGTCCGATATCTGGAACATATCCGGGCCAGAAATCGGACCAAAGGCCCACTGAAATTAAGACCGAAATGGGCTTCTAGGGCGAACGACTCCTAGGGCAAACAACGAGACGAGGAATTACAACTATAAATAAAGAGAGGAGATTAACAAACAGGGGATCCGAAAATACACACAACACCTCTAACGGAAAGGAGAGTTTGACAACCAATCGATCTTCCTTGTAATCTCGTTGGTGCTTTCCACAAAGCCCCGACCTCTTTTCTTTTTATAAATCTCCTTGTAAACACGTTTGTTTATTATCGTATATTGATCAATAAAACGTCTTCGAAGCACCCACTAATCGAGTTTAGTTTCCTGTAAATCGACCTAACCAAACTCAGATTCAACAATAGTAAAGAAGAAAGAATAGCTAGACAAGAAATTTAGTCTAGATATCTTGAATCCTCAAAACCATCCTCCTCAAAATCTTCACTACAGAAAATGGTACCATTTTCACTTTCCCAAATACAGAGGGCTAGTAAGGTTTTTCTGTTATTTTTTCATCTTCATCTTCGAACTTTTGAAAAACTTCCCGCACAGTAGACTAGTGACAATGGCAAAGTCCCTAAGAGAAAACCGACTCAGCTTTCTAGAAAACGAAACCAAGCCTCATGCTTTTTATTCACTTCCAGATGCCGGAACATTAAAGAAGATTTGTGAATGATGTAGACTTCTTTGTCTTCAAGAGCATCAAGGATAAAGTTGATAGCCCTACATGAATGGTAGTTTAGGACTCTGACTCCAGTGGGTTAGTGAACATCATGCTGGGGATTGGGATATTTGGATCCGAGTCAGATGACTTAAGTGAGTCAACCAAACGGATGTAAATCATATTGAGATGGCTTTTTTGTGTTTCTTGGATCAGAGTTACTGAAATCGCAAAATAATGAGTAGGATTGAAAAGATTAAGGTTCTCAAGATACACAGAAAAAAAGAAGGAGAAGACAAGTTATTTGCTGTTTTTTTTTTTGCACTTTCGTTTAATTTTCTGTATGAAGCAACATCTACTGTGGGATCATTATTTCAAGCGCGTACATGAAAGTAACGTAATCACATATTGTCTGATCTAGTTATTAGACCATCTCCGATCTATTCCCCTATTTTAACCTCTTAACTCTAAAATAGATATTGGTTTTGGTTCAACGTATTTCTTTAAAATAGAAGATCTCCAAATCTTACAATACTAAAAATTTGATATAATCAACTCTGAACATGTCCACGTCATATAAAAAATCGTCCAATCATATGCTTACATATTTGCCATGTCACTACTGCTTATGTCAACTTTAGATCAAAAGTAACTTTACGTTTGGGCTGACATTACTTTTCGTTGCGGCCCATAGCTAAGGCAACCTCGCCCAACCTTCACCATCTCGGTTGCTCTGTAATCTCAGTTACCAGTTGCTCCTCTTTATCAATCAATGACCTCTTTAATCTCTTAGTTATTGTTTTGTTCTACCTCCCTCTCTTTCCCCTCATATATAAATTGCTAGGCTTACTTCAAAGCAAACCCAAAAGCCTCCAATGATTTGCCGTACACTATAGCTGGAGACGGCAAAAATAAAAACTTCAGCCGGAGACATCCTGGGTTTGTATCATGTGTTAAAGTCACCGTGAGAACTTTATAAGAGCCAGACGAAGTCGACCACTAAATTTCCGGAGAAGTGCACCACCAGAACCATGTACAAGCAAAAATACATTCGCTGCTCAGACGCTCCTCCTAAATTTTCGGTCCGTCACCAATTTCATAGGGGTTAGCTACTCCAGCGCTCCTCCAATTCGCCGGATGTTTTATACTTAAACTATGTTACCTCTGATTTGGGAGCCCTGTAATCCTGCCAAAGCAGCCAAACACGCATGTTAATCAGCCCCGGCTCTTACCCATGGCAACATGGGCATTTGCCATGGGTCTATAGGTCCATAAAAAATTTGTGTTGTTTTATGGGTCTATTCCAATCCATTAAATTATCATAAAGCCTATTACTAATCAAACCTAATTCACTTACCATAGATAAAACGTAGAAGAAAAATGTATTCTCACCTTTTCCAATTTTTTCTTGTCGAAAAATTGATTACGATGAAGATAATAAAGTGAAAAAAATATTCTTAAAAAGGTCCACGTTTCATGTTTCGCCTAAGGCTATAAAATAGTTTAAGACGGGCCTGATGTTAATTGGTGTTTAGTTGCTGAATATTGACGAAACAGGTCTGGTTTTCTCTTTTTTAGGGGGGTTATATTCGTCACTGTGTTCTACTGTTTGAATCTACCGACTTTACTACATTCAATTACAGGAAACTGTGATCCAAGGTTTTCTTACACCAAATCCTGTGGGAAGTTACCAAAGTCTTCTCAAGCGTGGAGCTTTTACAGTCTCTCCAATCACTTCGGTATGAATAACAAAGAAAGCTTTCAGATGACTGATCAGTGATCACAATCTGACTATTTGCTTCACCCACAAATATGTCCTCTCAGATATTGATGCATAGTTACCTGCCATAGACACACATCGGTTTGGCTTTCATTCCTTTGGAGCCAAAATTGGTCGTTGACGTTATCTATATGGTAAGTGGCATACCAAATTTAGTTCTAACTAAAACATGAGTGTTATTTATTTTTTCACTGTTTAATATGTGCATATTTGTTTGTTTATGTTTTAGATGTTGTTGGCCACATGAAGTTAATTAATATGCAGCACCTCCAAGAGCGTCCAATTCTTAAGGGTTAAAACGGATAGGTCTGACACCTCACCAACCGAAGTTCCTTCTCAGTCACCTGAAACGACGACCAAAGTTTAACTGTCCATTATGAGTTTGTTGCCAATTATATTGACCCAAAGGTATGGTAATCGATTTACTTCATATCCTTATGGCTATCAAGAAGATATGATAATGCTTATTGGAAAGGTTATGACTGATGTGATGGTAGACTAAGTGCAAGAGTGATAACTCACTTAACTGAAAAGTTGATCTTCAAGGCATGCTCGGGTAAGTGCTACCACCGTCTATCAGTGATGGGGATTGGTCCAATAAAATAGTTAAGTTCTGTGATTTTATATGTCATCAGTTGTTTCGTACATGATGAAAGCTTTTTAAGTTCCTATACTTTTTTTTTGCTTAATGCCCCCGTATTCAAGTCCATTTTTAAATGAAAAGCATATATATAGGTCGTCACCAATTTTTTTATGATGGGGTGCTCTATGGTACTCAAGAATAAAAGGTACAGATACATAGTTTCGATTTGAAGATGTTGTTGGCTGTTTTGTTGATCGCATATTCTAATTTTATTCTGTTACCGATGAAAGGGATGCTTTGATTTCATTGCAGAGATGGTTTCACTTATGGCTCAGACGAGTAGAGGAGAGGAAAACCTGTTTCTCTATAACGTTGTGATGGTATTTAAATCGGAGAATTACACGTTTATGTTTTATGTAACGAAGGAGAGATGGGTAAGCTGATAATTTTAATACTTGGTGTGGCACAATGTTGTTGTTGATGTATACATGGGAAGAACCTGAGCAGATACATTGTTGAGAGCCGTTGTAGTGTGCTTCCTGGTTTGAAAACTGCTGTTCCTTATGATTATCTTGACATGAATTCTGGTAGTGATTGGGATAGTTCTTAAGAAAGCGGAAGAGTCAGAAAGATAATCAGAGGTTGGATGAAGTTGTTTGAGCTTTTTCCACTTCATCTTCCTCTTTAAAGTGGTTGTCCCTATGTTCTTGAAGTTGGAACTGGTGTTTGTTGTGCCTCTTTGTTACTTTATGTCCTTTGTTGTGCAAAGATTATCTGATATTTTTCTGATTGGTTTCTTATTTTCAGAAATGTTGCTTTGATGTTTGGCATTATATACTTTTTTGAAAGAAAACATTATATATTTTGTTACCAGTGGACCACTACGATCTGGTTTGGTTTAAGATGTTTGAATTATACCAATAATTAAAAACCAGGTTTAAGAAGGAAGCTGTAGACACTTAATGTAAGAAAATTTGAGATTCTGAAGTTGTCTATATATCACAAACCCTCTCCTATAACCTTATTGTTCATCAACAGGTTCAAGATTTAATATCTTCTTCGTATGGTATGATCGTGTGATATTTTTGCAGACAGAGGCAAAGAAAAAGATAAAGAAGGTTATGTTGTTGTTGTTGTTGTCCAGATTTAGAAGAACTATAAAATAAGTATGATATATACCAATTCTTTTAAATTCCATAACATTGTATCCTGATTTTTTTTCGAACTAAAAAATTAAAAACTAAATTCAAATTTAAGTTAATCATGTTTTGAGATGAACATATATTTAATATAGATACATGTTAATCATTTAAAATGACAAATAGATAAATTTTATAAAATCTTTTGAAGTCCATATTGTTAAGGAATATGAAATTTATATAAACATAGAACTTACACACTTTGCAAGCATAATTCATACCTTCATACACATCATACGATATATCTAGCCTTCTATCTTAAGTCAATATCTTATAACAAAATTTTGTTACACTCTAATTTAGAGTACTAAGAGTCCTCGATTTTGAATTTTTTTCAACGATGCAACTTATTATTATTTTCTTGCTAGCCTTTCATGATGATTATTTTTTATTGGGTTAGTTTAAAGTTTAGAGTTACTGAAATCTGAAACTAGCGTTTGATTTTACTTTTTAATGTTTCTTTTTGTTTTTTTTCAAGTAATATATATATATATATATATATATATATTAGTAAGATATTGTGTTATTGTATACATTAATAGTACTGTTTTAAAAATAAAATAATAAAATTTAATTGTGAATTTTAGTCAATTAACATAAATATAAACGTAATTAAAAAAAAATAATAGAGAAACAATTTTCAAAAAACCTCATACAAAACTATTTTTTAATTTTTTTACAATTTACAATATATACATTGCGCGTAGCACGATGAAAAGCTCTAGTATAGAGTAATATATTGAGGATGCTATTTCTTAGTCCATAAATAAATGAAAATATAGCAATATTTATTTTAGAGACAAAAATAAAGATGAGTTAGAGTGATTTGTCTCTAAATGCTATTACAGAGGCAAAAATAAAGGTGATTTGGAGATGCTCTTAGGAGTAGATAGACAAGGGCAAGTCTCGTTTACAAATGTATAACAGTGTCTTAATTGTTTGAACCGACTTTGATCCGAGTTTGATCGGATCTAAGTAATAGAGAGACAAAATTCGTCGGTGGATCAATACAAAGGCGTTTATTAGACCAGAAAAGATGTTTGTCGGTTTACAAATAAGGAAAAGAACAGCAGAAGTGAACCGGTGCTCGTTCATCTGACCGGGAAAGTATAAGTCAGTAGAATGCAAGATTAGCGAAACCTTAATTCTTGGCGCCGAGTTATGTATGTGTTTGTTCGGATCCCCCTTTCGTTGTCTCTTGTTCTCATTATATAGACGCTTTTCCCCTTATTGCCCTATGTCTGTTTTCCCTAATGGTACTCATCTTGTAAAGGCCGGCTTATCGGGTCGACGAGAAAAGCTTTTGAGACAAGAGCTTTGGTCGCCTCCAGTTCGTTAGCTAAAAGTGACACTTCATCGGCTAAAAGCGACCATTCGTCGGCTAAAAGCGACCCTTCGTCGGCTAAAAGTAGTCTTCAGCCGAGCTGATGCGCTTGCTTTGGATCCCATAAGCTGAGCCGATTCTTGAAGATTGATAGGCTAGGCCTTCTATCTTTAGGGCCTTGTGGAGGGATGTAGTCCACCTCTTTGTGGCACCAACTGTTTGAACTGAGTTTGGTCGGATCCAAGTAATAGAGAGACAAAACTCTATGGTGGGTTAATACAAAGGCGTTTAATAAATCATGAAGTTTGTCGGTTTACAAATAAGGAAAAGAAAGCGGAAGTGAACCGGTGCTCGTTAGCCTCTTCGGGAAAGTACAAGTCGGTAGAATGCAAGATAAACAAAACCCTAGTTCTTGCCACCGGGTATGTAGTGTGTGTTTGGATACCCCTTTTGTTGTCTCTTGTTCTCCTTATATAGACGCTTGTCCCCTTGTTGCTTTAGGCCGGCCCGCCATAAAGGGCCTCATCTTGTAAAGGCCGGCTTATCAGGCCGATGAGAAAATATTCTGAGACAAGAGCTTTTGGTCGCCTCCGGTTCGATCGGCTAAAAGCGACCCTTCGCCGGCTAAAAGTAGTCTTCAGCCGAGTTGATGCGCTTGCTTTGGATCCCATAATCCGAGCGATGATTGAAGACTGGCACAAAACCTACTATCATAGTTATCCATGTCTTAAGTTCAGGTTTCTAGTTAGCTACTCTAGAATGCAAGTATTAAACACAATTCCAAAGGTTGATATCTCTTCATCCTAATAATCCTATTTTGGGCTAATTCATCAATACAATTATAAACCCTAAATCTAACAAGAGAATTACTCAAACATAATCATAGAAAACATGATAAACTAAATAATATGATGCATAGAATAAATAATGGGGTTCCAATACAAATCTCTGAAGCAGTTCAGATCTTCTCTCCTAAAGCTACTAAGAAAATTAAAAAGCTGTAAATAATACTTTGTTTAATATGAAATTGTGTCTCTCTACCTAAACAATGGCATAACCTTTATAAACTAGGTCAAACTCGTTCAGGGGCATTCTCGTAATTTGTATTGATTTGGGCTTGAACTCGGTCAATACTTCAGCGAGTAGGCCGTCGATCGACAACAAGGATGCTCCATCTATCGATGTTCATGCTTGACTTCGACTCTGACTTATATGATTGTGAACATCTACTAGATATCTTCTCTCAATGTTCTAACAAGCTATATTATCTCCATAAGGTTCCAAAAACGTAACTTGACCTGAAAAGACTATAAAATACTGTCTAGACATACATAGTAGACTCCAAATAAGGTCCAAATGATAGTCTAAAACGGGTAAATAACAAGGTATATCAAAACCCTTTTTTGGTGGGTTTTGTCGCTAAAGAGTGCTGTCGCGGTTCTTGGTGCGTATTGGTTGTTTTGGCAACTGCTTGTTGCGTGGCGTTTTGTTTAGATTGGGCGATAACATCTTGGAGAGACGACGTTGGACTATGGTACAGATCATCGCAGAATTTCGAGTGTATATACAGAGTGTACACTAGCGCATCCACTACGATGCTATCGAGGACACTGAATTTCGAAACAACGGCCTTGAGCTTTTCCATGAAGTCGCAAAGGCTGTGTCCTGAGGCTTGAGACGAGTTCTAGAGGTCAGAGGCGGTGGCTCCTTGACGAGTGAACATGATCTAGTGTTTGAGGAAGGCTGTCAACAGATCGTGGAAGCTGTTGATAGAGTTTTGGGCATTCGGGAACACCAGTTAAGGCCGGTCCTTCGAGGCTTTCGACAAAAAGATGACAAGTTTCGGCGTTTTTCTTCGGAGAGTTTTGCCCTTCCATCGCGATGTTGAACGAAGTTACATGGTCGGTTGGATCAGAGACACCGGCCAAAGATGGAAGTCGAAACTTTTCTGTTGGCCGGAGCCGTACATCCCTAATCCTTCTGGAGAAAGGAGTTCTGAGTGTTTCGGCGAGGACGCGCTCTATGTGCCAGTGGAAGTCGTTATGTGATGGTTTTGGAGTGTATATCTTGGAGCGAGAGTTTAAGTTTGGTGATTTCCCTGACTGTGACCTGATCTGGCCCGTTAGGGGTTTGCAAGTCGCATCCGATGGTTGGATTGGGAACCGCATCTGTCGTTGCTCCGGTAGTGAATGTTTGGTCGGTGTTGAAGAGTTGTCTTCGTATGGTCGGAGGGTTACTTGTGTGACCTGTTGGAGGGGCGAGGACAGCGGACAGAGCAGAAAGTTGCTCAGTCGTTGCTTTCTGGGCTTCTTCCTGTTGGAGGAGACGAGCCATGACGGTGCTCATGAATTCTGACATCGTTGGTTTGAATCTTCGAGTGACATCTTGATCTTGTTTCATAGGTACTTTGGTATGCCCCTCGTTGGCGCCAACTGTTTGAACCGAGTTTGGTCGGATCTAGGTAATAGGGAGACAAAACTCGTCGGTGGGTTAATACAAAGGCGTTTATCAGATCCGAAAGATCTTTGTCGGTTTACAAATAAGAAAAAGAACAACGAAAGTGAACCGGTGCTCATTGAGCTGGCTGGGAAAGTACAGGTCGGTAGAATGCAAAACAAAACTCTAATTCTTGCCGCCGAGTATGTATGTTTTCAGATTCCCCTTACGTTATCACTTGTTCTCCTTATATAGACGTTTGTCCCCTTGTTGCCCTAGCTCGGTTTGCCTAATGGGCCTCATCTTGTAGAGGCCGGCTTATCAGACCGACGAGAAAGCTTCTGCAACAAGAGCTTTTAGTCGCCTTTGGTTCGGTCGGCTAAAAGCGACCCTTTGTAGGCTAAAAGTAGTCTTCAGCCGAGCTGATGCAATTGCTTTGGATCCCATAGGCCGAGCGATGCTTGAAGATTGATAGGCCAGACCTGCTATATGTTGGGCCTTGTGGAGGGATGTAGTCCACCTCCTTGTGGCGACAACTGTTTGAATCGGGATTGGTCAGATCTAAGTAATAGAGAGACAAAACTCATCAGTGGATTAGTACAAAGGTGTTATTTAGATCGGAAAGATGTTTGTTGGTTTACAAATAAGGAAAAGAACAACAGAAGTGAACTGGTGCTCGTGGAGCTGCCCGGGAAAGTACAAGTTGGTAGAATGCAAGATAAATGAAACCCTAATTCTTGCCGCCGATTATGTATGTGTGTGTGTTTGGATCCCCTTTTCATTCGCTTGTTCTTCTTATATAGATGTTTGTCCCCTTATTGTCCTAAGTCGGTTTGCCCTAATGGGAGTTGTAAATGCCGGCTTATCGAGCCAACGAAAAAAAGCTTTTGGTCACCTCTGGTTGGGTCGGCTAAAAGCAGTCTTCACCGAACTGATGCGCTTGCTTTAGATCTCATAAACCAAACCGATACTTGAAGACTGATGGGCCAAACCTGCTATCTGTTGAGCTTTGTGAAGGAATGTAGTCTACCTCTTACAATAAACACTATTCATAGATCTAATTATTTTCTATTTCATCCCTATAGAGCGCAGATTCCCTAACATAAAAGTACATCTTAAATGAAAGGGGTAATTTGATTTTAAATTTCGAAAAAGACAGTGCAAAGTGCTCCTCATGGGGTGAGGAGAATGTATCTCCATGTAAATAGGCACACCAAAAGAGAGCTTCAATATAATCCACTATTTTTCGGGTAGGGACTGCATTTGTATAGATGATATATTTGCATAGTTTCACGTAGTTCCGCATGTCATAGATTTAGAAGACAAAATTGCGTTTGCCAGAAAATGCCTAAAAACGTATATTCGTCGATGTGTGTTGATACGAAACAATCAACACATATGTAAAATTTCCAACTAAATTCATCAAACTGAAAGAGAAAGAAAACCACTTTCACAAGAATGGGAATGTTTCTACCGACTTTTGGAAACAAAACCAACAACTTCAACTTTAGTATCATCTTTCTTTTCTAATTCTTCAAAGCTAAACCAAGTTTCACTATTACATAAGTCCAATGGACATAAGTAAAAGACATACGAGTAAAAAAGGATAAGCAATTTAAAGTAAAAGATATCAAGTTTCATCAAACACACTATTTGGTAAAGGAGTTACAGAGATACAGAGGCATCAAGGGCCGAAAAAGGAACATGTCACCTTGAGTCCTTTCCGAGGAATAAATAGATGGATCATTCCACTCACTCAGGCCCTTTCATCATTCACGTGGTTTGGAACCTCGGGTTGGCTGTCCAATGGCATGTACTGTGCCATTATTGCTCTGATCTCTGAGTCCATGTATTGCTGTGAAACAAAGGACACAGGAAAGTTCAAAGATATTCCCCAAGCAACGGATATGGCAACCGTGTTAAGGTACAAATGCACAATATGAAATTATGGAAGAACTATGTTTTAATGGACAACTCAGGCCACAGAAAAAGAGAGATTAATCTTTGGGCTTTTACCACAAGGGACAGAATATGGAGAAAAGCTTACCCTTAACCTATATTTGTAAACGAGGTACGCCCCACCAGCTGCAAGTCCCAGTGATAACATTATAAGCCAAACGGCCGCCCACGCCGATCTCACTTGTGAACCCGTTTTGCCTATATTTCAAACAAAAAAACTTGAGCAAAATTGGTGAAGTGTATGCTTAAACTCTAAGACTTCCAAGGGTATGAAAACTCACTGATGCAAGTGTCATGGTCTCTCATGTAGAGAAGGTCCCCGCTGCAAGAGCATTCATAGCTTCCCCAAGTATTCTTGCAGCTACATTCCGGACACTGACAGGCTTTCTTCTCTTTGCATTCATTGATGTCTGTCGAAAGGAGCATTGAAATGCTTAAAACAAGGACTAAGAAGTATTGGAATACAAGTTTCACAAAAAGTCTAACCTTCACACTTCTTAAAACCGTCTCCTTTGAATCCTGGAGGACACTCGCACTTAACACTGTCCTTGTCCTGAAGGCATTATAAGTTGAAACATGGGTTTCTTATTATACGGTAAGACTGCTAAAAAAGAAGTAACGTAATGAAGAAACACTAACCACACAAGCAGAGAATGCATGTCCATCTCTCTCTTCATGCCAACATCCTCCATTGTTGATTGTGCATCTCCCTGGCCCGCTTGCTGCAAAAGCAAATACCAGTTACGTTTGAAATAAATGTGACATCCAACAAAAAAATCATCCATTTCTGTTGAGAAAGTTCAAAGTTTTCGTTAGCAACCAGCATTATATTTTGAAAATCCGAGTACTAGGGAAATGGTTAGCCATACACAGATAGGTACTGAATAACACAGCCGCAAAATTAACACTCACGTTCACAATGGCTGTATCCATCCCCTTTGAATTGCACACCATCAACTCGAGGACACTCACATACTCTTCCACGGAAGGTATCCTGCAATTTAAGCAGATTAGCATATAAAAATGAGTACATTACGAATATTACGAATTAACAATATACCCTGCAAGCAGTTATGTTGGCTGATTTATCTTGCCAACATCCGCCATTGTTATCTAAGCACTCGTTTGACTCCATCTCTGTCATCAAAAGGTAATTAAATGTGTGATCAAGCATGAGGCATTCAATACAAATCTGAACTTTGAACAGTCAAGTCCTAGTGAGCTTTGACAAGTTAGGATCAGATTTTGACGGTTAGGATGAGGTGAACCCAAGCTTTGGATACTTCAACCCACAAAGGTTCACCACATTCGAATACACCAAAACGTTGAATTAACCAACAATACATACCTGTGCTAAGGCATATAGCTGGTTCAGTCGTCTCCTCAAAACCAGAACACAGAGCCTTGAGTACTGCACCCTTCTCCAACTTTCCTGCAAGGAAACATTTATTTAACAAAATAAAGTACATGTCTTGAAAAGTCTAAAGTGAACACTGCAAGACAAACCTCGGTACTGTCTGTTGTTGACAACCAATGTAGGCAATATAGTAACATCGCCCTTGAGCCCTTGCCAACCTACATAATATATATTGTCAACCCCAAGCGGATTATTCGTGTTTCTTAAACAATATAACTGCGAGATGCCACAGGAACGTAAGAAAAACATATGCAACTTCTCACCTGTGCATCTTGTTCTTCCTTTAGAACTGGATTGTCCGAATCAGCATTAGGGTCTCCCATACACTTGTCAAGTTTTCTACTATCAATTCCTGCAAAGACATAGAAGATATGCCTTATTCTACTGGGGAAAAAAACATTTTTCGACCTAGAAAAGAATTAGAAACACTCACCAAGAGATTTGATAACAGAATCAGCACATTCTTTGTTGTATTTCTTCTCCTTCATGGGGCATCTGATCTGGAAATCAGTGACATAATCCCACCAGACCCAGGGTTTACCGGTTTCATTGGCGACCTTGAAAACGCAAAGCTGTCTTAAGTTTTCTACAACCACGTCTTTACCATCATACCCTGAGCTGAAGTCCTGTTCAGGATCAGGAGCGCAGTATCTTCCCTTGTTGATACACTGAGACTTGCACTGTCTGCTCAAGGTAAAGGCGTGAGGACAGTACCAAGTGATATAATGAGGTCTAAACTGAGTGTAACCGCCTTTCTCGAGAATCTGAGCGGCACCCTTGAAATCCTTCACAAACTCCATCAACATATCACACTTAACCCCACACTCATCATTGCTATTAGTCCAGAGTTCATACTCAACACGAGCATCAGGGTGGGGAACAGCCTCTCTCCAGTCGAGATTTAAGTTGACCATATCACCTCCACTGATGGCTTTCTTCAGCTTCTCACCAAAACCTTTAGTGACAAGAGCAGAAGGTATGGTAATATTCTCAATGTATTTAGCAGACGAGACATCCTCCTCTGGTGTGTCCATAGTGATCAAAGGCTCATCAACATTGTCTGCTACGAGAACAGCAGAAGCGCCAGCTTTCTGTGCATTCCAGACCTTCAAAGCGAAAAAACAATCTACACAACGGATGCATTAGGGGTAAAGCAGAGTATACATTTCCCTCAAAATCTAACATGAAGAGCTGAGTTTGTACCTCCACGATCGACCAAGAGGAAGGTAGGGAGAGCACCAGGCTGAGACTTGAACGAGATTGAGAAATCGCTGAACTCTTTGCACGATTTCTGATTCTCCTTTGGATAAACCACCGTACCGGCCATGCTTCCGCCGTATTGAGGGATCCCAAAGTTGCCTATTGCACAGTCATGAGCTCCCTTTATGCTCTCCGGCGACGTCACCGACAAGCTGTTCTTCTCCACCACGAATCGAGCATCGCAACAGAAGGGTATGGAGAGAAGAAGTAAACAAAGGAACTGCTTCATCTTCGATATCTCCGCCTCAAATCGGATTGAAGAGATCAACAACTTCAAGGTTTGATGGTTGAAATTAGTCCTTGTCTGGTTTATGGTTGAAGGGTAAGTAATGCGATCTGCGAGTGTTTCTCGAGAAACCCAGATAAAATATAAAAGAAAAATGTTTTTTTTTTTTTTACTTTTCACGTTTCTGGTGCGACTAGAAGACTATTATAGATGCCGCACAGTCAAAACAAGTAAACCTTCTTTCTGTAAACAAAGCACACCCGAACAAAATTACCAATCCACTTAAAAGACAAATTGTACAACTGAGCCATAATTCATTAACCAGATTTTACAAAAGGAAATAACTTTTTCATTTATAAATCTTGTTAAACAGGATATGTATGTTATCAGATTTCCGCATGTATCTAAAATTGTTGCCAAAATGCTATCGGTCAATGGTTGCTTTGTCACTGTTTTTATTTGTAATCCAAATATGTTCTAATGATATATGAGTTTTTTTTTTCTGACAACGCAAAAAATAATGATAAAATATTGGCTTTGAGTCATACTACTCCGAATTCGTTCTTTACAAAAGATTATTTCATAACTCAAATTTGAAATGGTTCAAAAATGTACACCGAAATAGAATAACTAACAAAATAAAAATTTATATGAAATGCTCTCACATTCCTAGCTAAATAATTAACGATAACATTTTATCCTTTAAAAATGTAAGAAATCCGGAAGTTGTGGAATCTTTTTTGCAGCATTTCTATTTCCTTCATCTCTGTTGAAAAGTTTCGTCATGCTTCAGGCTCTCGAATCATGTCTTTCAAACCATTACTTTCCGTTCAAAGTTTTGATATGTAAAATATCAAAACATGTTTTCCATCGCCCAAGCAAGTGCTTCGAGCTCCGAGTGTAAAGAGAACGCTCTTTTATTTGATTTATTGTGCCCATTAGTTGAAATTGTCATGTCATATCTTTCGAAATCCATCTACATTCACTAGATTGTGTTGTAGAAGTCCAAGCACCATCCACCAAACATATGTCATACAAGCATATGGCTTGTGAAACTTTACTTTTTGGTTGTTGGGTCTCAATACATACATATGCACTTGCTGTATACCAAGCTTGGCATTCCCCTTCTGTATATTTGATTAACTCTAACGGTGTTAATCCCTCTAAATAATTTATCATTCTGTGTTTTCTAGATATACCAAATTATCCACGGAAAAGGATCTTTGTTCACTGTCGGATATTCAATATATTTTTTCTCTAGAAGAGGTAATCCATATTTGTGAAGATATTTGAAATAGGAAAGTATATGGGCTAAAAGGCGTAGTTGATAAAGTCCAAGCCTATAAAGCTGGGAGACACTCCAAAATAGCATGATTAACATTCTTATATAGTTTCCCACACTAGGATAATAGTTGTCACATTGCATATCGATGCGTTAGGTTCTCTCTATTACCACATTTCATGTTATCAACGGCCATATAGATGACGCATCTACTATGGCATGTGAGCTTTCCAATGAAAGGCTTTAACCTTAATGATGCTTGGTTTCGAACAGAAAACATAAGTTTCTCTCTCTAGGATGTTTTGAGAAACACAATGTAATAACCCTCACTAGCCAACGAATTTTTGATCAAGAGAAATTTCGTTCGACCAGTTCGGAGTTGGTCGACCAGATTTAAAAATAAAATCGACCGGATAAATAACATCTGAACAGAACTGTCATGTGGTCGAAAGGACTTCCCTTGATAGTTCTGGTAGAGTATTAAATATTATGGTCGAGTGTATATTAAGCTGGACAATATTTTCGAAAAGCAAGACAAGAGCCAAAGGACAAGAAATATTTGGTCGAAAAATTGTTCAGAATTATCGAGCAGCTTCCTAAATAATTCTACCCCATCATGTACTTCACCTTCTCAGCTGCTTGATCAGTAACCAAGTCACATGCCATTCACCTTCCTGCTTGCTTGCTTCTGTAGTAAATGGCAATGACAATCACAAGCTGCCTGCTTGCTTGCTGGCTCACATTTATAAAATAAAAATCATGTGGCAGGAAAGATTTCTTCTTAGGAAGGAAACTGTGAGCAGCTTGGTTGCTGGAGAAGCTGAAGCAGGACACCAGCTGTCCCTTGCACACTAGAGTTTTGTGTTAACCTGGACACTCAGACAAAGCTCATCTCAGCTGCTTAATCCTCTCAGTCACCTGTTTCCCATGTTCTGAAACAGAGAGCAAAAACCAGAGCAAGAAAATCAGAGAGAAAGAAGACAAAAAAAAAATCTGTGAGAAAATTGAGAGAAAAATTCAGAGAAAAATCATAAGAGAGATCTGAGCATGGATGACCCTTTCCAACCTTCTTATGCCTTGAATCAGTCACTGTGGTGTGTGGAATAATTATTAGATGGTCCAAAAGATTCATGAAATCACTTCCAAGCTAATCAATCTCAAGTATGGAACCAGACGTGATCTTAGCATGAAGAGAGTGAGCAACCAAGTTCATCAATCACTGAAGTAAAACCGGTCAGTGGTCGAGTTCAGTGGTGTGATCAACTGGATCTTTCCTTGTGGACGTTCTGAATCAGAAGGGAAGTGGAGTGTGATTAGCTTGAGCTCGAGTCCAGTCTTCCTTAGCCAATCTCATATAATCAAAGGTGAGTCTAGATAGATGATGAATAAGTTATGAATGAGTATAGTAAGATGCGTACTAAATATGGATGATTAACTAAGTAATGTCTCATGATCTTTATTTTATTATGAAGTGTTTGCCTTGTGTAAACACTTACTAAGAATAATTCATTGAGGTTTTCCCGAGCCTCAGTACTTGTTCTCAAGTACTAAAATATATGTATATTATTATGGGAATATGAATCATGTGAATTCTTATCATATTCACTCTCCCTAAAGTGCCCGCATTACCGTGAATTGTTCATGCGATATGGAACAAGCTCACAAAGACACGATGATGGGGTTGCACCCTGGAGGCCGTGTAACTGCATGCACTGTTAGATGTTTGATCTTGGAATATATGATGGAGATGATGGTTATATTTATTTTCCTGCTAGGCTCGGGTAGCCTTGGTGGTTTTCTGAGTTTAATATATATTTATATATATATATATATATATATATATATATATATAAGTATGAGTGAATGCTGGATATCGTGGAGGTGAAGTTTAAGATATGATTCACATCGATAAAAGATAGGCCTTATATATACAATAATTAAATAATATATTTCCTCTACACTTAAATGGAGTTCTCTGCTCGGGATAATATTGTTAGGTTTTGGGGTGCAGGTTTAGATTCACTGAGTAAACTAGTTACTCATGACTCATTTGTGATGCAGGTAACCAGTAGGCGGGAGACCTTACTTTAGGACATGATTACTTTAGGACTGGAAGGAACATCAGTAGCCAGCAGTAGTTTTATTATCCTTGCAAAGTAATTTTTAATCAATCTTATGTATAAATATTGTTTTCCAAAAACCTCGAGGTTAATCTATAACATTTTTGTAAGATGCTTTTGAATGAATAAATATATAATTTATAGAGATTGTTTTTGAAGTACGGGTTTCATATGATATTAGTCCTTGTCCAGACGAACCAACTGTCGGGTATTTGCTCGGTCAGGTTGAAAAGCCTCAGGTGATGTCTGATAGGAAGATTGGTGTTTTCTGATTGCTAGTCTAAGGCACTTGGAAGTATTTCGGTAGCCTTGGATCGGATTTCAAGGAGCATCGACCGTGTCATTTTCGGTCATTTATGATCGGGGGTGTCACAAAGTTGGTATGAGAGCATGATTATACGATGCTTGAATGGGACTTGTTTCAAATGTTTTTTGAGTCAAAATGAGTTGCAAGGATAACTAGGATATACTGGCTGGTTCCTTCATCTTAGGATAGATAGTCATTGGTAGTCACCTGATCTTTAACTTTCATAGCAGATGCACCAAGATAAGCTCGATGGGGTGGAGTGAACTTACCGATTTTTTCTATCTTCTTACTTGGAGACATACAAGCCATAGTCAACACATCGAACACATAAATGGATCTATGTGTTATAGATGTCAAAGTCGACGTTGTTTGTAATGATACGGTTCAAAGACATCCGACTGCATATGAACACTCAATTGCACTTATTCTTCCGGCTGCTCAAGTCTATCCATATTATGCTTAGACGTACCGGAACTGGAGCCGTACAAACCTGATTAAATCAGCAAGTGTTTCAAGCTTAGAGTTGGTGGCGGAGATAGTTTGACTGTATTACAAGACGATGGATGCACCAGCACCATTCCGTTGCAACAAGACATCTTGACGTTTTTTAAGAGGATAAAGAAGTTGGGACCTCAAGATATCAAGGAATGACTAAACATTCGACGTACACCTTGAATTGAGAAAGATTTCATATACAACACTGGAGGAAGACGACAGACGTAGCCCATTGTTTAAAGGATCTCTAGAAGGATATTGAAGCATACAACATCAAGAAGGATGCATTGAGTTGGTCGTTAAGCATCAAGCGTCATTTAAGGAATGTTAGTCCAAGTTAGACAGATTTCTTTTAAGAGTTCAATATGGAGTGTATTCTACCCCAAGCATGGGACCGATTGGAGATTGCACTTATGGAGTTAGCACAGGGAGATGTGTCCGCTAGAAGGTTAAGGTCGAGTGAATCTGATTCATCCATTATGGTTTGGAGGATGAGCCAAAGATCATAAGGACGCTTTTGTGGACTTAATCCAAAACCATTGGTGTAACTAAAGATTGTAGTGCTTAAGTGCTTTGAGGAGAAAGTATAGTAAGAGAGATGCTACTGGCGAGGAAAATTCGTGCCATTTAGACAGTCTAATGGCTATCAGGTTCAGATCGAAGGTCAATTCAGCCAGGACAATAGGGTCGTGATTCTTCAAGTGTAAGGAGTCCTAGATCGCTTACGTCATTTCTACTTTGGTCGTTCCTTTGAAGAGTAAGGATGTTATTCTACTCTTTCCCATGAAGTTACCCGATACCTTTTACCTATACCTAGGGTACCAGTTGTTGAACTTCTTCGTGTTTCCCTACCATTAGTTCCGACCCAAGTGTTAGGCTATTTGAGTAGAGCCTACACTTTAGAATTCCTTGGACCGTCAATACTTCTGAAAGGTCCAATCACAAGTTTGTTTCTTATTCCATTGTGTGTTGTGTTAATTTTTTTAAAAAATTTTTTTTCTTAAAAAAATATTTTATGAACAGTTAAATAAATAAGTGGAAGTTTGATCAAGGTGTCGTAAGAGACCTTTTATATGGACAAAATTTTCCGTGCGTATTGTGTTTGATTCGGGAACAACACATAGATGTAGTTCCCGGGTAGTGTCATTGTATTAGGGAGGATTCACTTTAGTGAATTCACGTATATCGTTATTATTCGTGGAAGTACTGGCTGCCATTTAGAGTTATGGTATGCCTTCGTATCCCCTCCCCATTCCTTAGTACTTCCATTAGAGCAGTATGTTTCTATCTAGAGTGAGATTGGCTATCTAGTTTCCGAGCTCAGTTACGATGTGGTAGAAGAAAGAAGTTCTTGGGAGAAAACTAGCCACCGTTGTCCTATAATGGTATTCTACCAAGTGTCGGAACGTCGCTCATACCAGTCTTGGTGAGTTAAAAACAGTTTGGGAAAAGATGAAAAGGAGTATTCCATAATCTTGAGCATTGTGAACATAAAACATCAAAAGGAGTAGAGTTTAGAGAAAAGTCCAGTAATCAGAGAATTTGAAGATATGTTTAAGGATTTAGAAGGATTGTCAACATCTAGAAGTAACATATTCAGTAATCATCTTGAACTTGGATTCACTGCAATAGCCTAGACATCTCGGCAAGTTGTTCTAATCGAGCAAAGTAGCAAATAATATATTTGTTTGGAGAAAGGTTTTGTTCGATTTAGTTCTTTGCCATGGAGTGTACCCATGTCAGTGGTAAAGAAGAGGAACTAGAGTTTGCGGTTATGCTTGACTAACGTTAAATCAAGGACGTGACCATTAGGGTCAAGTATCAAGTTCTAGAATTGAAGAGTGGTTAAGATCGGTCTCAAGGTGCAGTTTTGTTTCAAGGACGTTTGATGGACGTTGCATGTTCTATTAAATGCTTATATAGGGATATGGGAAGTTGGATTCCTTAGTCAGTAAATTGGAACAAAGAGTTGATGCAGATTCAGAAAAGAGCGTTACTATTACCGAATGGTTGTGTCCAATCTCTGTTATCGATATTCAAAGTTCTTTGCATTGGCCAGTTACTATCAGAAGTTTGTTCAAGGGTACGCAAACATATCAAAGCCACTGACTCGTCTTACAGTAAAGGTGTCACCTATGAATGGAGTTCAGAAACAAAAGAAGCATTCGATAAACTGAAGAAAGCTTTGACGTCTGCACTTATCTTAGCTTTGCCTAAACCTAACCATCTGTACACCTTCTATACAGATGAATCTCATGTTTGATTAGGTCGTGTAATGATGTAGGACGATAAGGTAATCGCCTATGCATCAAGACAACTAAGAAAGCGTTAAGTAAACTATCCCAACGCATGACCTGGTAATGGCCGCAGCAGTATTTGCTCTTCGGATTTGGCAATCATATCTATATGGAGGGAAGATCCAAGTGTTCACTGACCATGAAAACCTTAAGTATCTTTTACTCAACCTAATTGAACCTAAGGCAAAGACGATGGATGGAGTTTGTAACTGACTACAACATGCAGATCCTATACCATTTAGAAAAAGCAAATGTTGTTGTTGATGCTTTGAGCCGAAGGAAAGTTGAGGTGGATATTTAAAAGGAACTCAGAATCTTGAAGTAGAGTTCAAGATGATTAGTTTGGCTGCCTTGGACGGAGAGGAAGGGGAACCTTTAGGATTACAAGCAGTGAGCCAAGCCGATTTACTTGCTCGTATCCGAGAAACACAGATGAGAGACGAGAACCTAAAGAAGATTTGAGAAGAGCTGAATGAAAGTAATTTCGGAGGATATCAAGTTGCCAATGATGGAACCTTGTTACTCAATGGTCGAGTAACCGTTCCGAAAGGAGAAGGACTTTGAGAAGAGATTCTAAGGACTACACACCATTCTCTCTTAAGCATTTATCCTGGAAGCACCAAGATGTATCAATACAGAAATTACGAAGTCGTCGTACAAGAGTACTCAGTTGGTGAATTAAGTTTGGTATAGAAAAACTTGTTGAATCCTCAGTTGCTAGACAGAAGAATGAAATCAGAAAGCACTAGAACATACTTGGACATGGGAAACTTCAGAAAGATTTGAGTTGTTCAGAAGTTTATAAAGAATATCAGATGAGCATAAGTGTACCAAAGATTGTAAGGAAGGTAATCCTTGGAATGGGGGAGTGTGTGTATTTAAGAGTAGCACCCTTTCTTTGGATCATGTTAGCGTGATTGATCGTGCATGTTCTTGTTTGATTGTTGCACGGTTAATCAAGTTGACATTGACCAGACCCGAGATGTTACCTTCAGTATGGCACATCACCTAACGTTCCACATTTGCATGTTGTTGATATGGGAGGAAGGCATATTGAAAGATTTCACAAGGGATGGTATTCAGAGACTCGAGGCTGTCAAAAGAAGTATGTAAGCCACAGTTGACGAGAGTTATGTGGCAGTAATGAATTGATTATCAGAGTTAGAAATTGTTGCCACTCAAGTATCGGTATGAAATTGTACAAAGCTCTGTATGGTTGACCTTGTAGAACACCAGTGTGTTGGACCCAAGTTGGTGAACGAAGAATACTTGGTCCAGAAATAGTAGATGAGGCTGCTGAGAAAGTAAGGATAATTCAAGCAAAAGTAAAGAAAGCCCAAGACTGTCAGAGGAAGTATGCTGACCGCGGTAGAAGAGAAGTCTTATTTCCAGTGAATGATCTAGTCTTCTTGGAAATAGCTGCCTAGAAAGGAAAGGATCGGTTTGGGAAAGTTGGAAAATTGGAAACCCGATACATTGGTCCGTACAGAATTATTGCTAGAGTTGGAGAAGTAGCCTACCGACTTGAACTTCCACCCAACATGCCTATGCACCATGTATTTCATGTATCGATGTTGTGTAAGGATATTCCGGATCTGAAAATGGTCGAGCCACAATCACCAGACAATCTGCAACCCAACCTCACTTATCCTGAAGGTCCCTCGCAGATAGGCGAGTCTCGTATAAAGAGATTGAAGAACAGTTAGATTTCTCAAGTTCAAGTATTTTGGGACAAGCGACAGAGAGTTAGAGTCACATGGGATGATGAAGATAAGTTCAGAGATGATTACCAAAACTTTTCTCAGATACCCCAAATGTACAGTAAAGTCTCCACTTGTATGTTTTGAGAATTTGGGACGAAATCTTTTGAGGGGGGAAGAATGTAATAACCCTCACGAGCCAATGAATTTTTGTCGAGAAAAATTCCGTTCGACAAGTTCGGAGTTGGCCAACCAGATTTAAAAATAAAATCGACCGGATGAATTAATGTCTCAATGGGACTGTCATGTGGTCGAAAGGACTTCCCTTGATAGTTCTGGTCTAGTATTAAATATTATGGTCGAGTGTATATTAAGCTGGACGATATTTTCCGAAAGTAAGACGAGTGCCAGAGGACAAGAAATATTTGGTCGAAAAATTGTTCAGAATTATCGAGCAGCGTCCTAAATAATTCTGCCCAGTCATGTACTTCACCTTCTCAACTGCTTGATCAGTAACCAAGTCACATGCCATTCACCTTTCTGCTTGCTTGCTTCTGCAGTAAATGGCAATGACAATCACAAGCTGCCTGCTTGCTTGCTGGCTCACATTTATAAAATAAAAATCATGTGGCTGGAAAGATTTCTTCTTAGGAATGAAACTGTGAGTTACTTGGTTGCTGGAGAAGCTGAAGCAGGACACCACCTGTACCTTGCACACCAGAGCTTTGTGTTAACTTGGACACTCAGACAAAGCTCATCTCAGCTACTTAATCCTCTCAGTCACCTGCTTCCCACGTTTTGAAACAGAGAGCAAAAACCAGAGCAAGAAAATCAGAGAGAAAGAAGACAGAAAAAAAATTGTGAGAAAATTGAGAGAAAAAACCAGAAGAGAGATTTGAGCATGGACGACCCTTTCCAACCTTCTTATGCCTTGAATCAGTGACTGTGGTGTGTGGAATAATTATTAGATGGTCCAGAAGATTCATGAGATCACTTCTCAGCTTATCAATCTCCAGTATGGAACCGGTCATGACGTGATCTTACCGTGAAGGGAGTGAGCAACCAAGTTCATTCATCACTGAAGTATAACTGGTCAGTGGTCGAGGTCAGTGGTGTGATCAACTGGATCCTTCCTTATGGACGTTCTGAATCAGAAGTGAAGTAGAGTGTGATTAGCTTGGGCTCGAGTCCAGTCTTCCTTAGCCAATCTCATATAATCAAAGGTGAGTCTAGATAGATGATGAATAAGTTATGAAAGAGTATAGTAAGATGCATAACTTTATTTAATTATGAAGTGTTTGCCTTGTTTAAAAACTAAAAATTTACTAAGAATAATTCTTTGAAGTTTTCCCGAGCCTTAGTACTTTTTCTCAAGTACTAATATATATGTATGTAATTACGTATGGGAATATGAATCATGTGAATTCTTATCATATTCACTCTCCCTAAAGTCCCCGCATTACCGTGAATTGGTCCTGGGATATGGAACAAGGTCATGAAGACACGATGATGAGGTCGCACCTTGGAGGCCGTGTATCTGCATGCAGCGTTAGATGTTCGATCTTGGAATATCTGATGGAGATGATGGTTATATTTATTTTCCTGCTAGGCTCGGTTAGCCTTGGTGGTTTTCCGGATTTAGCATAAATATGTATATATATTATAAGTATGAGTGAATGGCAGGTATCGTTGAGGTGATGTTTAAGATATGATTCACATCGATAAAAGATAGGTCTTATATATACAATAATTAAGGAATATATTTCTTCTTCACTCAAATGGAGTTCTCTGCTCAGGATAGTATTGTTAGGTTTTGGGGTGCAGGTTTAGACTCACTGAGTAAACTAGTTACTCATGTCTCATTTGTGATGCAGGTTACCAGTAGGCGGTAGACGTTACTTTAGGACGGGAAGGAACATCATTAGCCAGCAATAGTTTTATTATCCTTCCAAAGTAAATTTTAATTAGTCTTATGTATAAATATTGTTTTCCGAAAACCTCGAGGTTAATCTATAACATTTTTGTAAGATGCTTTTGAATGAATAAATATATAATTTATAAAGATTGTTTTTAAACTACGGGTTCCATATGATATTAGTCTAAGGCACTTGGAAGTATTCTAGGAGCCTTGGATCAGCTTTCAGGGAGCATCAACCGTGTCATTTTCGATCATTTATGATGGGGGGTGTCACACTCAATATCCTGGCTTAACCGTATACTGTCAACTTTTCATAAAAGTCCAAGAATATCTATCTCTTTG
Organism: Moricandia arvensis; assembly: GCA_905132765.1. Lineage (NCBI taxonomy): Eukaryota > Viridiplantae > Streptophyta > Magnoliopsida > Brassicales > Brassicaceae > Moricandia > Moricandia arvensis. Next base: position 33,543 of record CAJHQP010003410.1, read on the forward strand.
ATTGGTTCATCTTATGTTCAGTCTCCTAATTATTGGGATATCCTTTGGATGAACAGATTTTTCCAACATCTCCACTACCACTCCTTTGTTTCAGCATTAATGAAGTCACTAACAATTATTCTTGGATAAACAAGTGGAACTCTAGGCCTAGTTGGCCTCTCTGGTGTAATCGGGATCTAGGGATCCTTCTATGCTTTAATCTCATAACCTGAATGTATTTATTGTCTAATTCTAGCACTAGTAAAAAATTTGCAGCTGAGAGGATTTTCCATACATATGAAAGATTATCGTATGAATTTATTCACAATGATGAACTAAGTACTTTTCACGCAAAACCCTTTCTAATAAAGAGTTTAGATACTGAACTAACCACCATAATGTTTTTACCGATAAAGCCAAGTTAAACTCGTGAATTATACGGAATTAGAGACCACATTCGTTTCTTGATAAGCATAGTTTTTTTCTTTTGCCCAATGTAATTTTCTTTTTGACGGGTTCAAACTCCACCAAAACGTGCAAAGACACTAGCTATTTTCCACAAATGTCTAAGGGTAACAAGAAACTAGACATAACTCAACTACCTCAAATTCGTTATTAAGACTGATGGAGTAATATTAATAAACTCGATAATTCTTGGAAATTTATAGTATCATGTGTTAATTCTTCGTGCCTTTGAGGTCTCTTAGATTACAAAATGTAGAAATAAATTTATATAACATTTAATTCTTTGAAAATTTAAAATCATTGATTGAATTCTTCATAGTCTTGTGATAATATACTAATTGTTCTTCTCAATTTCCATATTATTTTAAAATAATTATGAGCTTACGCTGTAAAATGTGTTGAGAATAATTTATATCTTATAGAATTTTATCACAGAATTTATTTTGTTTCAACTAATTTTTAACTCAAGCTTTTGGGATTGTTTTCTCTTTCTTTGAGCATTAAATTTCTTATGGGCCAATAGGTTTTATTTGATGTTATGAATATAATTTCCAATGCCAGCAAAAAAATAATCAATAATACAAACTTTAAATCCTAACTTTTAAATATTTGTTGAAACACATCATCACCAAACATTACCGCAACTTTCTCTCCTTTTTCATGTGCACAAAAGTATTTGCGTGGAAAGTATTAGCCATCTCGGTTCTATCAGAGCTGCTTAGCCATCTCGGTTCTATCAGAGCTGTTTAGCCATCTCGGACGTTAAAAGTTGTATCAGAGCTGCTTAGCCATCTCGGTTCTAACCTGAGAGGCGTCTTGAGACCTGTTGTAATACACAACAAAGATGTTGCGCTTTATGAGTGGGAGTGAATTCTAACACAGAAAAATGTCATGTGGTGATTGAAAGGACAATAAACAAGTGGTATCAGAGCTGGTTAGCAATCTCAGTTCTGACATGAGAGGCATCTTGAAACATGTTGTGATATGCAACAAAGATGTTGCGCTCTGTGAGTGGGAGTGAATTATAACATCCCGATTTCTGTTATATGATGAAGGATTTAATAGGATTGATTTGGCTACCGATGTCATCAAAGTGCACTTACCTTTTATGTCATACATCCAATTAGAATTCCGGAGTTAAGCGTGCTTGTGCTGGAGTAGTGGAACGATTGATGACCTATCGGAAAGTGATTCGCGATACCGTGTAAATGAGACTAAACAAGTGAAAAGGTCATGGGTAACTGCATGAATAAGTAAACAAGACTTTCAAACTTCCAAAACCGTCAGTTGCATAGAATGGGACCAAAAACCAAGATAGCGAATGTTATAGCCCATTAGTCGTGGCGTTACAAATACTTCATACAGTTTAGATAAAGGTTTTACTGGATAATATTTCTGACCACATTATTTGTTAAATAAATGGTATTGGTGAATGCATTTCAGCTAAAAAAATAATGGACATTGTCACGTGACGAAAGAGGCACAAAGGAAAGTATAATAGTTGTGACAGTAAGATCTCGATTTTGATCTCACATGGATTCTGTGAATGTATATTTATTGCATTAATCACACTATTCATATAATATACAATGCTGCAATTCAGATTAGTAAAATGAACCAATATTAATCCACGACTAACCACCCCCTCTCCCACAAATAAAAGATATATATATATATATATATATATATATATATATATATATATATTGTTTGGTCTTATTACCTATGGGAACATTTCCTTCCAATTGTATGATAGAAGTGTTAAATTCGACTTCGTCATATCTAATGTCACGCTCCTAAATAGGACTGAATCTCTGGAATGGTAGAAGGATAATCCAAAACAACTTGATCAAGTGTGAAACCTTATTCATAAGTATATTAAACCCAAGAACCAATTGCTCTACATGATTTAGCAAGATTTTAAGTTGTGGAATCCTTACATAAACACCCTCGGAAAGCTTTCCTCTATATGATTAGGATCTAGGGTCTTCGGCGGACATATGACATTGGTGATGGCATTGGACTGGTCGAATGGCGATACACGTGAAGGTGAGAATCCATTTGATACTACTATTGACTTCAACGTCACACTAAGACTATAGAATTGTTCACGAATAGCAAGTTGAGAACCGTTCTTAAAGTTTCAACGAAACAAGGTTTATTTTGATAAAAGATTGAATAAGCTTCAAGCAGAATTGGTCTAAGGTACTTTATAGTTTCTACAATGTGAAAACAAGAAAATAAATAAAGTAGTTTGACTTAGAAGTTTGAAAGATAGAAAAATAAGTTTGATAGTTTTTGTGGTGGGTCAAACTAGCGGCTGACCCTTCACCTACACTCCTCCATGTTCATTCTTGTTCAGCTTGATCAGCTCATCCAGGCGAGTCTTCGTCCGTTCAGCTCGTTCATGTGAGTGCCGTTCCATACAGCTTGACCAGAGTGTTCAGCTCAATTAATGGTCATTGGGCCGGCCCATCGACAAGTACTTTGGTCGAGTATTTCAGACTGAACACTATTATGCACATTCCCCACTTGGGCCATCTATCCTTCCTTTTCCTTGATTATCCAAATGTTGAATAAACCCAAGTAAAGCCACCTTAAGATGTTTGGTCCTTGATATACTATGAAATTTAACAGTTTTCACCCATAGAATATGTGTTTTAGAGTCTATTATATGTGTTTGGAGTCTATTTTAGAGTCTTTTCAAGTCCGAGTATGTCGATCGACATAACTGATGAGGAAACTCGTAGCTGTTGAAGAAATCATAAGTCATAGTCAAGATTCATGAAGAGTGTCGATCGACATTGTTCCTTTGGTGTCGCTCAACACCCAAATGAGTAGACGGGTCAGCTTTAGTCAAGACCGAATCAAGCCCAAAAGATCCACATAATTACAAGACTATTCCTGGCCGACTTTATACCTAGTATTATGTGTGTTTGCCATTGTTTGGGCAGAAAAAACCCTTCAATTAACCACCATTCTTAGAAACTTTTTAGTTATTGTCTGAAGAGAAGATCAACAACTCCTTTAGAGCTTTGTATTGGAAATCAAGTTTTTCTAAATTATTCAATTTATACATTCAAATTATTGTTATGTTTTGCTTAATCATGTTTGAATAGTTCTCTTGTTAGATTTAGGGTTTTATTAGGGTTTATATGAATTCCTGAAACATGGAACTGCTAGAGTAATTTATTAAGGATCCTTCATCAAATTGGACTTACTGCTTTTGTTCTAGAGTAGCTAACTAAAACCCTGAATTTAGCATACTGATAACTAAGCCAATATGTTCATTACTTGATATTAATTATGTTGTGCTAGGTTGTTAGATACATGCAAGAGCTAATCTAAATAACTTAGTGAACATATTGATTAGGGCGTTAATGCTTGCCTAAGGAATCATCAAACAATGCTATGTAGTATTGATCGGCACTCCCTCCTTGTTCACATGTGATGGCTGGAACAAAGACTTAGTCATCTGATTTGACTTGCAGTGAGACCTGAACGATTTCATTCGAGTTCTAGGACGATTAATCACACATCATTAGCATCTATACATCATAATTCTATTACCTTAAACCCTAAGTCCAACTATTTTCCCATATTGTTTACAACCAATTGCTTTTTTGTTCTTTACGATTTACTGCTTTATTGATATTTCTCTGGTTGTATCTTAATATCTATAGTCTATTGTGTGTCCACACTCCCTTTGGATTTATATCCCTAAATACTACATCTAAACCTCTTATTTAAGAGAGAAAGTTGCTTTAGGGTAATTTGAGCGATAACAAATTTGGCGCCATTGCCAGGGAGCATTTGATTCACCATTAGAATTGATTAATAGGTTTAGTCTAGGTTTTTCTTTTATTTTACTTACTTACAAGGAAAAATTGCTTTTGTCTTCAGTTGAATGCCCTGCAGTATCCGAAACAAGGAGAAAGATTTTTTGTTTTCAGATCCTGCAAGTTTAGATCGCACAATTTGCAAAGAGGCGCACGCAATATCAATTGACACCAACACTTCTTCATCAATCGATACTGCTTGTGAGTGAGACGCGATTGACACCAACCCGTGAGTTAGAAACATGGTCACGACTCTTGTGATGATAAGGGATGAGAATGGATACTTTGATGACCTTGAGGGTCATCTGCGTAATGCAGCATATCAAAGACTGAATGATCAGGAGGCTGTAATCTCTGATCCAAAAGTTGCTGCTCTAGAAGTTGCTAATGCTGAGAATGTGGCAGCCAATGCTCAGGTTGTAGCTGAAGAGAATGTCCAAGCAGTTCGACCCAGAACGATGGCTGATTACAACCTTCCAAATCTGTACTACGCCAACAAATCTATAATTCGTCCTCCTACTTTCCAGAGGCACGATTTCGAGCTAAAGCCTACATACTTTACAATTGGGGGACAAACACCTTATCAAGGTCACCTACATGAGCAGAGATGGACCATTAGGAGAAGATCGAGGATCTTGTATCCACTACCAAAGCCAATAGTCCCTATGGACTACCTTCTCTGCAAGCTCTTGATATACTACATTTTTATAGTTCCTTACCATTGTTTTTTATTTATTTTGAGTCCATTTACGTTGCATCTAGATGTCTATATTGAAATTTTCATGTGCATTTGTGTGATATATTATTTGGAGTGTTTATATCAAACTATTTGGAGGGTTTTGAGCGGTTTAGAAGCTAAAAAGAAGAACTTGGCGAGACTTAGACGATCCCAGCTTGCAAATCCGACTGCCTGAGACAACTGTTGGGTCGATGATATACCATGGATTTTACTACTTTTATGCCATGGTATATGTGCTTTTTACTATCTATAATATGGTTTTGGAGTATGTTTAAGAGTGTTTTCAGGTTCATACGTTTTGGAGAACTTTGGTGATTCTAGAGCTTTTGAGGTGCATAACTGCAAAGACGCGTCAGAAGTTTAGCTATAAATGAAGATCTTTCCACCGTGAGATTGAGCCCAATCTTTAGAAACTAGATAGATATTTGAGTTGAATTTCCAATACTACCAGTTTGAGGTCAATCAGAATCCTGTAGCAAACATTATGCTCGTTTTACCAAATAGTAGTCAGTATGCCTTGCGAGAGGAAGTTTTCGAGAAAATGAATGAGTGTCGATCGACGGCGCAGCCTTGGTGTCGATCGAATGTGATACCAGAATGCGGGATGAGTATATTTCAAGACCGAATTAAGCCCATAAGCTACCAAAAATTACCAGAATACTCTTGGCTGACTCAAAACCCTATTTATGTGTTTTCTAAGCCATTGTTGACGGCTACGCTTTAGAGCGCTTTCTACTCTTTATTCTATTCATTGTTCTTAGTTAAGAGTGAAGATAAGAACTCTTTCAGAGTCCTCCTAGAACTTTTTGGTTTTTATATTTATTCTATTGCAATTTCATCTATGGTATTTTTGTGACAACTATCATGCTTGAATAGATTCACTTACGAGGTTTAGGTTTTCTAGGGTTTTGATGGATTAGCCAAACAATAAAATTGTTGGGGTGTTTATTGTATCATTCACAAGATTGTTTTTATTGCTTGGTTCTAGAGTAATTAATTATAAACCTGATCATAGGATAGTTAGGCGCACGCGAGAGCATGGTCTATTCCCTGATGAATCCTGCTAAGCTAGGTTGTTAGTTACATGCGAGAGCTGGTTTAACTAACTTAGTGAACATATCTAATTAGGTCATGATGCTTGAATTAAGCAACCGTCGATCGATGCTAGTCCAATAGCATCGATCGACAGTAATTACGAGTTCACATACGAGAGTTGGAACAAGAACTTAGTCAATTGATTAAACTCACAACGAGTGATGGTCGTCTTTTACATTAGATATCGAGTTCTAGAAGTGATACCCTTAGCTTTTATCTTCTATAGTCCACTTGCCTAAAATCCTAAGTCTAGCACCAAACCTTCCATCTAACATCAAAATCCTTAATTTACTTGTTTTACTACTTATTACTCTATATATTATCTGACCTAGTGTAATCTGAAACTCAAGTCTATTGTGTCAGATATCGAGTCTCTGTGGATATGATCCTCAAGTACTGTAATCAATCTCTTATTTGAGAGAGTTGCTCTTGGTGTAATTTGAGCACATCAAATTCGGCGCCATTGCTGGGGACTCTGATCACCATTTGACTAGGTGTAGGATTCGTCTAGTTTTTATTTTATTTTTAGTATTAGTTACTCTACTATTCTTTTCTTTTGTTTCAGGTACATATATCTTAGTACGAGGAAGCGATGAGAAGAAGATTTTTGGGCTCTACAAATAAGGAGTCTACTGAGTCACTCACGATCCATAAGTCTAAGAGGGCTGTCGACACCCTCCAAGCAGTGATTAATAGTAAAGAGAAACTGGTATCGATTGACATCAACACCTCATCGTCGATCGATAATAACACTATGACGTCAGTTGACATCAACTCCTTGGTATCGATGAACGTCACTTGCGAGAAAACAGAGGAAATCGAAGCGGTTATACTTGAGGATGATGAGAATAGAATCTTACGAGATAAAGAAGGTCGTCCTCGCAACAGTACAAGACAATTGATAGATGCACAAGGGGCAGTAATCACTGATGCAATTGATGTTGCTGAGATGAACGACTTTGACCTAGATCTTAGCTGGCATTGTTGGGCAGATCATCATCTTTTTCAAGGTCTTCCTCACCAAGATCCTAGGAATCACATCAAATAACTTGAGGATCTAGTCTCGAGTGTCAATGGGCATGAAGCTTCAGAAGAATCCATACTCTACAATGTTTTCCCTCACACTCTCTTTGCGGATGCGTCTAGATGGTTTAAGCAACTGCAGCCAGGATCTCTCACTTCCTATAATGACGTCAAAAAGGTGTTCCTCAACAAATTTTTCAAAAATGCTGCAGCACCCCAAGAGAGCAAGTTGGAATCCATGGTATTACAAATTCTAGAGGGTCAGCAGAAGTTGTATGGATATTTCAAAGAGAAGCTGGATGCTATCTACACTGAGTTGGATGAGAAAGTTGAAGCGTTAAACACTTATGTCAAGAAGCTGGATATTCAGATCCAACTGATTGCTGAGGATTCAAAGAGTCAAGAAACAAATCCTAGCCACTCTGTAAACCCCATTATGGTAGAGAGTGATGAACAACATGTATCTAGAGAGTCGAGCAGAGCAGAAGAAGATGATATTTGTGATCTGATCTTAGCTTCGATCGACCCTAAGACTTCAGCATCGATCAACACTCCACCTTCAGCATCGATCGACACTACACCTTCTGCATCGACTGACACAGACTCCTGTTATCGGTCGACACCCCTCAAGAACGTCAAAAAATCGAGTTATCCGCTTTACACTACAGACTCGGCATGGAAGCAGAGAGGCGATCGACACTCACTGACAGATGCATTGCTTGTTTGTGAGACTAAAGCGAGACCAATTGTGGAAAAAGTTTATAAGTCTGAGATCCCATATGATGTTGTCCCTAAGCATATAAACACACCCAACACTGAGAAACTTGTGGTTCCCTGCACTATATCTGAATTCAAGTCCATTTCCTACCAGATAAAGGGGTGCACCTTGCTTCGAACATTGAGGTATCTTATGATCTTTTGCCTACAACTACTCCTCAAAAAGACTTTAGTGATAAAAGCGATGCACAGAGCATCCTTTGGTATCAGTGTCGACCGTCACCAACCCCTTTGCGTTGATCGACACCCCTCGGATATCACAGCACGCAGAGACAAAAACAGCCAAGTCTAGGGGAAAGAATGGAAATAAGATAAAGAGGAAAAAAAGCTGGAGAGCAAAAATAAGTATGTAGACTTCTTGAATCTGGTTCCCCATACTTACTCAGATGGGTACATTGAGTACAAAGTGCGCAGCTGAGGAGGTTCGAAGCCTTTTGCCATGATTCGAGTGCCTGTTATTCCAGAGCTGAAAGAGAAAGGAGAAGCTTCTAAGAACATCTTCAATGACTACATGAACAAGAGGCTAAAGAAAGTTCTCAATCTCATTTGAACTGAACCATAGTTCCAAAACGTCAAGCTAAGACTATAACCAAACGCTGAGTGGGAGGAAATCCACTAGTTAATAAGTTTTAAATTTTGTTTTACTTTCATTTATTACTGATTTTTTTATTTTTGCTTTATTTCAGATAAAAAAAGATCTGAGGAAAATACTTTGCACATAGCATCAACCGACACCTGATCAATGTAGATCGATAGAGCAAACCAAACATTGATCGATTACCACTTAAATGTGTCAATCGACGGTCACCATCATCAAGCAGGTATATCGTTTTCCTTGTTAAATTTTATCCTTATGATTTATTTATCATTACCAAACCAGGATGAGATAACACTGGGGATAGTGTTATTTAAGTCTGGAAATGTTCGTTGATGCTATTTATTGTTTTGAGCTTTTATTTGCTATATCTATATATGTTTTTCAAAGTTTTTATTGAATAAAGAAGGAGATTATGATTATATTTTTACTTGTTCACGAACCACTCATAGCACCATTCTTAGACTTGTTGCTTGCAGAGAGTACTGGACATACCAAAGTGGATCATCCTTCCACTATATCACACTTGCTTAGAAAGTTTGAAGGAACCAAAGCTAACCTTCAATCAATTACCGACATTTTTGCTTGCTTTGGGTTTTGGCATACATTGGATCTGATTCCTCCTGCAGATATGGAAGGTAAAATTTTATGTGCTTCTGATTCCCTTCTCTCGCTCTCTTCGGCATCTATAAAAAGAAAGAAAGAAAAGATTGAGATGATCTCCTTAGATGCAGAAGGGTAAATACATTACCAATGATCCCACTATTATAATTCAAAGGAATGACCACACATCGTGGGAAACGAAGGGTTGGTACATTACCGATGACCCCACAATTTGCCTCCACTTTGTCCAAAAAACAAATAAAAATAAGATGGCAAGATGGACTGTATCAGCATCATTGTCCATTGAGTTTGAGATTTAAAAAGATTCAGAGAAGAGAGAAAGAGGGAAGAAAAAGAATAGAGAAGACTACTACATGTGTGTTCAGAATACTTGCAGGGGTAAGAGTTCATATGTCCTTTGATCGATATTGCCTAGGTAAAGCCTGTACTTTTATTTTATGCAAGAAATTAGGTTAGTAGAGGGGTGAGTTGGAATAGTATTTTCTTAAGTTGCTAGTAGAATGGATTTGATTGCTATACAAGGATAAAGTATAGAAAGTTTATCTAAGATTAGCACTTATTTGATGTGGTTTCAACATAGTAGATGTGATAAGGATAAGTTAGAGATATTGTGAGTCTCTGTGTTTTCAAACCTTTTTCAGATTGTGATATTCTTTGCTTGAGGACAAGCAAAAGGATAAGTCTGGGGGAGTTGATATACCATGAATTTTATCACTTTTAGGCCATGGTATATGCGACTTTTAGAATCTATAATATGGTGTGGGAGTATATTTTAGAGTGTTTTCAGGTTTAGGCACGTTCTGGAGAACTTTGGTGATTTTGGAGCTTTTTGAGGTGCAGAATTGCACACACACATCAGAAGTTTAGATATGGATGGAGACCTTCCCACCGTTAGATTGAGACCATCGTCTGACACAAGATAGAGTTTTGAATTAGATTTCTAATGCCACCGGTTTGAGGTCAATCAGAATTATGTAGCAGACGTTATGTCTGTTTTACTGAAGAGTGATCAGCCTACCTCGCGAGAGGAAGCTGCTGAGACGATGCATGAGTGTTGATCGACGGCACAGCCTTGGTGTCGATAGACGGTGCAGCCTTAGTGTTGATCGACGGTGATACCAGAACGCGGTACCAATATATTTCATGACCGACTTAAGCGCAGAAGCTACCACAAATTACAAGAATATCCTTGACCGACTAAAACCCTATTTATGTGTGTTTCTAAACCATTGTTGACGGCTATGCTTTAGAATACTTTCTACGCTTTATTCTGTTCATTGTTGTTAGTTTGGAGATAAGAGAGGAACTCCTTCAGATTCCTCTTGGAACTCCTTTGGTTTTTATTTATTCTATTGTAATCTCATGTATTCATCTATGGTTTTCTGTGACAACTATCATGCTAGCTTGAATAGATCCACCTGCTAGGTTTAGGTTTTATATGGTTTTGATGGATTAGCAAAAAAATTAGAATCGCTAGGGTGTTTATTGTATCCTTCACATGATTATTTTTATTGCTTCTAGAGTAATTAACTAGAAACCTGATCATAGGATAATTATGGCATGCGAGAGCATGGTCTATTACCTGAACTGAATCATGCTGAGCTAGGGTTGTAGATACATACGAGAGGTGGTTTACTTAACTTAGTGAACATATCAAATTAGGTCGTAATGCTTGAATTAAGCAACCGTCGATCGACGCTAGTCCAGTAGCATCGATCGACGGTCATTCCGAGTTCACATACAAGAGTTGTAATAAGGACTTAGTCAATAGATTAGACTCGCAACGAGAGCTGATCGTCTTTTACATTTGATATCGAGTTCTAGGATTGATACTCTTAGCTTCAATCTTTTATAGTCCACTTGCATGAAACCCTAAGTCTAGCACCCATCCTTCCATCAAACAACAAACTTCTTGATTTACTTGTTTTATTACCTATTACTCTATATATTATCTAACCTATAGCGTAGTCTGAAACTCAAGTCTATTGTGGGAGATATCGAGTCTCTGTGGATACGATCCTTAAGTAATGGAATCGACCTCTTATTTGAGTAATTTGCTCTTGGGGTAATTTGAGCACATCAGTAGACCACACACTTTTCCATCTTGCGTCCCGCCAGCGTCCAAGCTAGGCGTCGAAGCTCGACTGCTAAATTCCAGTATCCAAACCACGCGTCCGGATTCGACCGCTGAGCTCCACCAAACTTTCATCACCCAAACTTGCGTCCCGCTAGCGTCCAAACTGGTCGTCCATCTCCGCCCGCCCATTGTCCACCGTCCAAAACAAGCGCCCATCTCCGACTTCCAGCAAACACAAGCTTCACCCGTCAATTTATACGTGTCACCAGCATCCAACACTGGCGGCAAACTCCTTCCCGCCAGCCAGCCAGCGTTCACTCCCAGCGGCCAACTATGTCTGCCTATCGACCATCCGACCCAAACATCTTTGGGTTGACCCGGGGCTGTCGGGCTGACCTGGTTTGTTTTTAAACTACTACAAATACATTCTAAACTTAATCTTAGCTTTCATCTTGTTTTCTCTCTAAACACAAACCTATTTTGGTAAAATATTCAATCTTTATTCTCTTTTTATCTATATCTCTTGTGTTTATTGGATTATCTTGATCACTAATCATGATTAACCTTGGATCATTCATGGTTTTGAGTTTATCATGTCTATTAGTGAGTAGTTACCTTTTGGACTCATGGGTTAGTATGATTAGAGTGATTAAGTGAAGATTTATGGCGTTTAATGTGATATCTATTTATTTCCTTGCTTGATGAGTGTTCTTAATGCTAGTTTAGTCTTGATCTCTCTAAAATAGAGCTCTAGACATTTCATGCCCGGAAGGTGTTTGATGAAATGTCTAAACCAACTCAATTTTTCTCTCGGCTTTCTTAACCAAAGAATTTGATGTTAGGGAAGCTTAGATAGTTAGTAGAATTGTACTTAATGATTGATTGAGTGAATTAAACCAAAGACATTTGATGTTTGATTAATGAAAGGAAATGAACTTTTAGCTTGACAAAGAACTTGTTTAGGATTGTTGTCAAGACTTAAGAAAACATATTGATTGAAAGCGTACCACTCTAGATTGAATCTTTGTCATTTGAAGTCAAATGCCTAATCCCATGAGTTCTATTTGCTATTATTGATTGAAAGTTTTAGTTTTGTTCTTGCGTTGCTTAGTTACACGATTCTCATCAATTCACTACCTTGATTGCACTTAGATTAATCATTTACTTGTATTCTCATTGCTTCAAAATGACTTAGGGTTAGATTGACACTCTTTATACTATTTTTATACAAGGAGTACATGAAATCCTTTATAAAATTTGGCGATGTTGCCAGTTCGAAGTTGATTTTGACATTGAGTTGGTCATTGGTTTAGACTAAGTTTTATTTTTTATTTGGTTACTAATAATCCTTCATACTCTCTTTTTTGGATGATAGGTGCATGAACTTGAGGAGTAGAGGAACAACAAACCTTGTTCAAAAAGTTGAAGATTTCAACACTTTAGAGAGAGAGTTGGCAAGAAAGAGAAGAAGAAAGACAAGCCCACTTGGATAGATTGGCGATTGAGGGAACATCATCAAGATCAGACTGAATAAGAAGGTGTATGGAGCTGATATCCATAGACACAATTCCCAAGGAGTTCCTCTAGAAGGAGCTCAAGAAGGAAATGGTCAAGGAGCTGCAAACCTTTGGTCACAATACCCTCCACGCCAAGCTAGAGCGATTGGTACATATAACAAGCTTATTATCCAGAGCAACAAATAACATGGGCTTGCTTTAGAGGATCCTTTTGATTATTTGGATAATTTTGACAAGTCGTATGGCACAGTGAAGATTAATGGCATTTAAGTTGAGGTTATTCCCATTTTCTTTGGGAGACAAGGCACACACATGAGAGAAGAACCTAGCAAGATCATTTATTGAAACATGGGATGAATGAAAGAAAGCCTTCCTCAGCAAGTTCTTCTCTATCTCAAGAACCTTCAAGTTTAGGAATGAGATCTCCGGGTTTCAACAGAAGAATCTTGAAGGTTTTGGAGAAGCATGGGAAAGGTTTAAGGGACTCATTTCGCTAAGCCCTCACAATGGATTCACTAACGAGAGTCTACTAAGTACTTTCTATAGAGGAGTCTTGCCTAAGTATAAGAGCATGCTTGACAATGTTAGTAATGGTTTATTCTTGGGGAGAACTGCGCAACATGGTATGGAACTTGTAGAGAACATGGCTCAAAGTGATTCAGTCTACAATGATGATTGTGACAGACAAAACCGAGGTGGAGGTGGTGATGACTCTTTTACTAGGAGATAACTGAAATCTCTACAAGACAAGTTGGATATGCTTCTATCTGATAGAGCTAGACAAGAGAATTTTAACTTTGCTGGTAAGCATGACCAAGAGGAGACTTTTGAGGTTAATGAGGTTGAGGGTCTAGAAGGACAACAAAAGCTGTGCTTCATCAACGCTAACGGTCAATGATAAAAGAAGGAGCCTAACTTTCACCTACCAAAACACATTCCACAACGAGCTCAATACCAAAACACCTACCAGAAAAAAACCTTCTGTAACGACCACCAAGGTGGCTATCAAGACAAGCAAAGCTATCCTCCAAATTTCTCCTCCAAAGGACATAAGTCTACTCAAGCAAAATGGAGTTCCTCACAAGCTCAATCCAAATATACAAGTGTGGAATCAATGTTCAAGCAGCTATTAGAGCCTCAAGCAATAAGTGAGAAGAACTTTGGAGATGATCTGAATAACATTCACACAAAGATTGATGGGAGCTACAATGAGATCAACAACAAGTTCAAGGTTTGGAGAATCAATTTGCTACCATGAGCTCTAACTCTAAAAGGCATATGGGATCAATTCCTGGAAAACCTGAGCAAAATTCCAAGGAGACAATTCATTCCATCACCCATAGGAGTGGTAGAGAGTTGCCTTCCAGAGTTCTCCTCAAGGATGATGAGAAACAAGGTGGGAAGGTGGTCATCAACCTAGATAATGAGGTAGTGATTTTTGATGAGAAGACTAATGAAGAGATCATGGAGAAGATAGTTGAAACTAAGGGTAAAGAAAAGGTTGGTGAAGAGAAGAAGGTTGTGAAAAAGAATGAAGCTACTACTTTCTCAAAAGGAGCTACTTTCACTCCTCCTTCTAATGAGCCAAGCTTCCATTTCCTGGTAGATTCAAGAAGAACCTTTTGGAGAAGTACAAAGCACTCTTTTACAAGCAAATTAGTGAGGTTAAGATCACTATGCCTATTATTGATGCTTTCATGTTGGTTCCTCAATATAACACGTTCTTAAAGGATGCTATAACTCAGAAGAAGAAAGAGATGGAAGGCATGATGGTTCTTACTCATGAGTGTAGTGTTATTATCCAAAAGTTGATAGTTCCAAAGAAACTTGAAGAACCAAGAAATTTTACCTTACCTTGTGCTATTGGACCTTCGACCTTTTCGAGGTGTTTATGTGGCTTGGGAGCAAGTGTCAACATCATGCCCTTATCAATTGCAAAGAAGCTTGGTTTTACAACAATACAAAAGTGTAGAATTTCTCTAGTGTTAGCTGATCGCTCGGTGAAGCTCCCAATAGGCATCTTGGAGGATTTACCGGATATGATTGGAAACTGTGAAGTGCCTACTGATTTTGTGATGCTTGAGATGGATTAAGAGTCTAAAGATCCTTTGATATTCGGAAGATCATTCTTAGTTACTGCTGGAGCCATTGTGAATGTCAGAGATGGCAAGATTGATCTTCATATTGGAAAAGGGAACACTCTTCACTTTGATGTCAAAGAGGTGATGAAGAAACCCACCATCTAAGGCCAATTATTCTATATTGAGGCCATGAATGCTATGAATTCCTTTAAGAGGTGGATGAAGAGCCTAAATATGGATGAAGAGCCTAAAGATTCTTTGATATTGGGAAGATATTGAGTTTTATAAGATGGATGAAGAGCCTAAAGATCCTATGATATTGTGAAGATCATTCTTAGCTGCTGCTGGTGCCATTTTGAATGAAAGAGATGGAAAGATTGATCTCCATATTGGAAGAGGGAACACTCTTCACTTTGATGTCAAAGAGATGACGAAGAAACCCACTATCCAAGGCCAAGTATTCTATATTGAGGCGATGGATGCTCTCGCTGATGAGTTCCTTGAAGATGTGGCACTTGATGACTCTCTACAACATGCTCTAACAGTTGATAGAGAAATCCAAATGGCTGAGGATAAGGAGAGAAATGAATATGTAAAGATGATAGACTCTCACAAAGAGTTGACTGGAGTAGACAAGTTTCAAGAACTGCCTCAAGCTGTCTACCAAGTCGCCCTAGTTGGTCATCACGAGGATCTTCAACAAGCTGATTGGAATGAACTCAAAGCACCCAAAATGGAGCATAAACCTATTTCCCTTGGTGTAAGGTACACCTTGCTTGGCTCTAATAACACCTATCATGTCATTGTGAGTAGTCAACCAAAAAAAATGAATTGTCTACACTTTTGAACGAACTTAAAAAGTACAGAAAAGCAATTGGTTACTAACTTGAAAATATCAAGGGAATATCACCCTCTTTGTGTATGCACATGATCCATTTACAGGATGAATCTATGACTTCAACAGAGTATCAAAGAAGGTTGAATCCCAACTTGAAAGATGTTGTAAGGAAATAGATTCTTAAACTCTTAGATGATGGTGTTATATACCCTATATATGATAGTAAATGGGTGTATCTTGTGCATGTTGTTCCAAATAAGGGTGGTATCACTGTCATAAAGAATTATAAATATGAATTAATACCTACTAGAACCATAACGGGTCATAGGACGTGTATTGATTTTCGAAAACTGAACTTAGCACCTCGAAAGATCATTTTCCGTTGCCAGTCATTGATCCAGATGTTAAAGAGACTTGCAAACCACCATTACTATTGTTTTCTTGATGGGTATTTTGGGTTCTTCCAAATCCCCATACACCCTAACGTTCAAATTCACATGCCCATATGGTACCTTCGTCTATTCGAGAATGCCATTTGGGTTATGTAATGCTCCAGCTACCTTCCAAAGGTGCATGATGTCGATCTTTTTTTTATCTAATAGAGGATGTTGTGGAGGTCTTTATGGATGGATTCTCTGGCGACGAACCCTTTTCTGCATGTCTTTCTAATCTTTGCAGGGTCCTACTTAGATGAAAAGTGCAAACCTTGTACTCAATTGGGAAAAATGTCATTTCATGGTCAAAGAAGGGATTTGTTGGGAGAAAATATTTTAGAGAAGGATATTGAAGTGGACAAGAAAAAAACTGATGTGATGGTTGGGTTGGCTCCACCAAGATCAATGAAAGATATTAGAAGCTTCCTGGGTCATGTCGGGTTTTATAGAATGTTCATCAAGGAGTTCTAAAAGATAACTAGACCATTTACGAAGTTTCTATGCAAGGATGCTGTCTTTAAATTTGATAAGGAGTGTCTTGAAGCCTTCAAGAAGCTGAAGAGTGAGATCATTAGTGATCCCGTTATTCAACCACCAGATTGGAATTTTCCCTTGATCATGTGGATGCTAGTCACTATGCAGTGGGAGCGGTTTTGGGTCAAAAGAAAGACAAGAAGACTCATGTGATCTACTAGGAAAGTAGGACTCTTGATGATGCTTAAATGAAGTATGCCACAACTGGGAAAGAGCTTCTTGCTATAGTGTTTGCCTTTGAGAAGTTTAGAATCTACTTGGCTGGCTTCAAGGTGATTGCCTACACTGATCATGCGGCATTGAGACACATTTTTGCCAAGAAAGATGCTAAACCAAGACAGGTGAGGCAGATTTTGTTGTTACAAAAGTTTGATCTTTAGACCAAGGATAAGCCCGTAGTTGTTCTTGAGAAAGAGCTTCTTGCTATAGTGTTTTCCTTTGAGAAGTTTAGAAACTACTTGGTTGGATCCAAGGTGATTGTCTACACTGATCATGCGGCACTGAGACACCTTTTGGCTAAGAAAGATGCTAAACCAAGACTGTTGAGGTAGATTTTGTTTTTACAAGATTTTGATCTTGAGATCAAGGATAAGCCTGAAGTTGAGAATAGTGTAGCTGATCACTTATCTCCCTTGAGGCTTGTCATGTAGATTCATTGCAAGATGGAGCACATGGGAAAAACATCCACCTACCCAAAGTTTTAAGAAATCTTCTAAGGAAATGGGAGGGTCCTCGTTAAATGAAATCAAGGATATTCCTATTGGTTCTAACATGCGGTCCTCACGTTGAAATCTCTGATGTCTGGGTTCTTTTGGAATGTTCGCAGATTTAATAAACATGTTAAACATTTCGTTGTCCGAAACTAGATAAATACAAATACATTTCAGTTTGGTTGTCTTCTTGAAACGAGAGTTAAAGAAAACAAGGCGTCTCAAATTTCTAGCTCTGTCTTTAATGGTTGGTCTTTTATGGCTAACTATGAACACAATAACGGTGGTCGTATATGGGTTGTGTGGAAGGATACGGTGAGGCTCACTTTTGCCTACAAGAGTGATCAACTTATCACTTGTTCTATCAATTTAAATGGTGCTGATGACGAGTTTTTTGTACATTTGTTTATGCAGAAAATCTGGTGGAGGAGAGAAATCTCTACGGAAAGATTTTAGGAGTCACCATGACTATCCTATATTTAGAGGCCAGCCTTGGACTATTATGGGGGATTCAGTGAAATCTTAAAAGGAGAGGAATTTACGAATTTTGTAAGTTCTCCAACTTTTTCTTTGGGATGAGAGACTTCCAAGAGACTATAAGATACTGTCAGTTCTTGGATCGTGGTTCTGATGGTCCTGGTTTTATCTGGTGTAATAAGAGTGATGAAGGGCTGATATGTAAGATGCTAGACATGGTTCTTGTCAATAATATTTGGATGACTAAATATTGTTAATCATATTCTGCTTTTGAGCCTGGAGGATGCTCGGATCATCTGGGAGTTTGTATACAATGGTTTAATGGAGAAAGGAAAACCAGGAGGCCTTTCAAGTATGTTAATTCATTATGAAAGCTCCCTGGTTTATTACCAATGGCAGAGTCATTCTGGAACTGTTATTTTATTCTACCTCTTCTATGTATCGATTCTCTAACAAATTGAAAACACTGAAACAATTGATTCGGGAACTGGGCAGGGAGAAACTCGGTGATCTGTCCAGAAGAACTAAAAAAGCTTATACTCTCTTATGAGAGAAACAGAGTGCTACTTCGCTCAATCTCTTTATTGATTCGAGTAGAGAGGAAGGCGAGGCGTATGAAAATGGAAGAATTTGGCAGATCTTGAAGAGGATTTTCTTAAACAAAAGTCCAAACTTCATTGGATGCAAGTTGGAGACCAAAATAATAAGGTTTTTCACAATGCTGCAAAGCTGAGAGAAAAGCAAAATATGATCCATGAAATTCAGTGTCTTGATAGATCTTTAGTCACAAAGCATGAAGAAATAAAACATGAAGGGGTTAAGCTTTTGTCGGACGTTCTTTAACTCAAGCACGTGGGCTATAGAGGAGCAACAATATAAAGTTGCAGTCTCGCATAGGCAGGTTCTCTGGAGAAGGAGGTGACTGTGGAGGAAGTTAAAAATACTCAGTTTCCTATGGCTACAGATTAATCTTGAGGTTTGATGGTTATTGATATACTATGAAATTTACTAGTTTTCACTTATAGTATCTGTGCTTTTTAGAGTTTATTATACGTGTTTGAAGTCTATCTTAGTGTCTTTTCAGGTTCATGTATGTTTTGGAGCATTGTGGATATTATGGAGCACTATGGAGATTATTGATGAGAAAACTCGTAAGTGTTCAAAATCAGAAGTTAGAGTCGAGATTCATGAAGAGTGTCGATCGACATTGCCCCCTTGGGTGTCGCTCAACACTCGGGCAAGTAAACGGGCCGAGTTTAGTCAAGACCGACTCAAGCCCAGAAGATCCGCATAATTACAAGATCACCTTAAAATTTACCACCATTCTTAAAAAAAAATTAGTTATTGTTTGGAGAGAAGATCAAGAACTCCTTCTGAGCTTTTGTATTGGAATTCCAGTTTTTCTACCTTATTCTATTCATGCATTCTATTAGATTATTGTTAGGTTTTGTTTAATCATGTCCGAGTAGTTCTCTTGTTTGATTTATGGTTTATATGAATTACTAAAACATAGAACTGCTAATGTGATTTATTAAGGATTCTTCATCAGAACTGACCTTTCTGCTTGTGTTCTAGAGTAGCTAACTAGAACCACGAATTTAGGAATTGATAACTACTACATTTGGTTCATTACCTGATATTGATTCTGCTGAGTTGGGTTGTTAGATACATGCGAGAGCTAGTTTACATAAACTTAGTGAACATATCGATTAGGACGTTAATGATTGCCTAAGGAAACATCAATCCACACTATGTATTATTCATCAACTCTCGTTCCTTGTTCATATGCAGCGGCTGGAACAAAGACTTAGTCATCTGATTAGACTCGCAGCGAGAGCTAGATATCTTACTTTTGCATTTGAGTTCTAGGACGGTTAATCACACATCCTTAGCATCTTTACATTATAATTCTATTACTTGAAAACCTAAGTCTAGCTATTTTCTCATATCGTTTACAACCAACTGCTTTATTAATATTTTCCTAGCTTAATCTTAATATCAATAGTCTATTGTGTGCCTACACTCCCTGTAGATTCAATCTCTAAGTACTACAACTGAATTTCTTATTGTAGAGAGAAAGATTCTCTATGGTAATTTGAGCGATATCATATTTGACGCCGTTGCCAGGGAGCATTTGATTCGCCATTAGACATGATTAATAGGTTTAATGTAGGTTTTTTTTATTTACTTACAATAAAAAATATCTTGTGCCTTTCAGGTGCATGCCTAGCAGTACACGAAGAAACAAGGAGAACGATCTTTGGTTTTCGGACCCTGCACGTTTAGAACGCACTGTCTGCAAAGTTGAAGCGCACAACATCGATCGACACCAACACTTCTTCGTGGATTGATACTACTTGTGAGTGAGACGAGATCGACACTAAGACTTCTTCATAGATTGACACCAACCCATGAGAAAGCAACATGTTCGCAACTCTTGTGCTGATAAGGGATGGGAATGGAGGCCTTCATGACCTCGAAGGTCGTCTGCATAATGCAGCAGGTCAGAGGCTGGATGATCGGGGGCTGTAATCCCTGGTCCAAAAGCAGCTGCTTTAGAAGACGGTAATGCTGAGAACGCTGCAGCCAATGTTCAGGTTGTCGCTGAAGAGAATATCCAAGTTGTTCGATCAAGAAAGTTGGCTGAGTATAACAGTCCACATCAGTACTACGCCAATGGATCTGCAATTTTGTCCTCCTACTTTCCAGAGGCACAATTTTGAGCTGAAGCATGCATACTTTACAATTGTGGGACATAACTTATCATTGTCACCCACATGAGCATCCGATGGACCATTTGGAACAGTTAGAGGATCTTGTTTCTGCCATTTAGAATATGGAGTCACTGAGGACTACCTTCTCTACAAGCTCTTGAAGTACTCACTTGCTGAAGATTCTTCATATAAGCATAAGCAGTTATCTCCAGGATCTCTTATATCCTGAACTGTCATCAACAACACATTTCTGCATAATTTCTTTGATGATGCGCGATATGAGGACTTGATGAACAGAAATGCTACATTCACACATTAATCTACAAAGTCTTTCAGAAGCTTCTGGATCATATTCAAGTCATATCAGAGAGATTGTACACACCATGAGTTAAACGAGGTATATTTTTTACTACCTTCTTCAGAGGCATCGCTTTGGTCTACCAGATGGCTTTAGCATCTACTTATGAGAGATATATCTACACTAGGAATCCATAAGAAGCTGTGAGACTTTTTGAGAACTTGGCATCTAGCACTAGCACAAAGAACACTGATTTGGAGAGAAGTAAATTGGCTGCTAGCTTGGGAAAGGAGCAGATGGATGGAGTTACAGTCAACCTGGATAGTGCTCATAAGTTTCTCAAAAAGCAGGTGAGCTTTGAAGATAAATTAGAGGCTGTTGATACCACTTGTGATAAGGGCAATGAAAAGGATGTGAACTACATAAGTGGCATTGGTTTTCAGAAGTCTAGGAGTCATGGTTGAAACAGAAACTCCTATGGCACTGGTCAATGGAGTAATTACAACCAGAGTTTGCAGTACCAAAAGCCCTACAACAACAACAACATGAGCTATGGAGTTTCTTCTTACTAGGATCCCACACCAACAACTCAAGAAAGAAAGATAGAGAGGATGATTGATTAGGTTACTGAGGGTCGAGAGAAGCTGATAGTGGATTTAAATTGGAAGATAGATGTTGTACATGTACACCAACCTGAATGACAAGTTTGAAGCTCTCAGCACGCATGTGGAGAAGTTGAAGACTCAAGTGGTTTATACTAGTGAAGCTGTGAGGAGGCAAGAAGCGCTGATTAAAGGAAAAGAAGAGGCTAGAAAGAAGCACCACAAGAGTATCATTATAGATGATGATTATTGGAAAGTTGTGAAGGAAAAAAGCTCCAAGAAGAGAACTTTCAAGTCTAAAGTTCCATTTCTTTCGACAGTCGCATTGGTGTTGTTCGACACCAGCAGCTGAGCACCCATCTACAACCCATGCTGAATCTATAAGATCTTTTGAAATAGCAAGCGTCGATCAACACCCTACCACTGTTATCAATCAACACCCGTTGGTAACTTACCGAGTTTGATTGCCAAGTATTTATGCAAACCGATTGAATGCTTAAAGACACTCGTCTCAAACATCAGCATAGCCAACAATGAACACTAATAAGCAACCTGAAGATGCACCAGCGCTTACGATAATTGAGCAGCTACTAAGGGAAAAAAATTCTAAGAGAAAATAGAACTTTACTAAGCATATAAGGAGAGAAGTTAATGAGAAGGAGCTGGATAGTTTTACCAAGAGGATGTTGAGGATCCCTGTGGACATTCCATTTGAAGAGGCTTATCGGGACCACCGACTCTGGATGTTTTTCAAAGAGAGCATAGAGACAGACGAGGACATTGAGCGTATGTTCCATCAGATCATAGAGAAGATGAAACATATGATTACACTGAAGAAGAACAGTGACCCTAGGAATTTCGTGGCTACCTACATGATTTGAGGTCACAGCTACCCTAATGCACTATGTGATATAGGTTCTTCAGTCAGTATCATGCCTAAGGTGACGGCAAAAATGTTGTGCTTCCAATAACGTCATGCTTCCAAAAACGTCATGCTTCGAACATTTCATGCTTCTAAAACGTTTTTCGTCGATCAACACCCTGATCGCCCACGATTCGACCACCATACATAAATTCTCAACCAACTTCTATTTTTCTACGAATCATGTCAATTTTTCCGTGATCAAAACTTAACATACCTCGAGATACTTGGAGTTCAAAAAGCTTAGCTCTGTATTTCGACTAATTGATCTCGACCATTTATCCTTCGGGAGGGTTACCACACTTAGACTATACAAGTATCATGAACCGGTCGACCAACAATAAGACAAGAACATGATAAGCCAATCTATGATACCGCATAGCTTTTAATATCCACCATCCTTCATAAGCAATCGTTCAAACAATATAACAATCAAATTTAGGTCTACATTAACCAAACAAACACCAAGCCTAATCCGGTACATGAGCTGGAATTAGGTCTTAATGATAGAAACCTGTAAGTAAATTGGTCAACAACCAAACGCTAATAATCAATCACAATAATAAAATCCTAACTAACCATGACTAGTCTAACTCGTAACACCTTATTTTTGTGTTAATACTCACTCTAGGGTTCCATAACCCTTTACTCAACACAACACTATAACTTGGGTCCTGGTGACTTTGTGTTACTGGTCATCATCGGTAATATCCTATCTTCTTATCACAAATACTAGAAGAAGGAACTTTCAACCGAGTGCGGTCCATAGTCATTCGGGTCACCGCACGACAGCCCACAATCAATCGGTTCACTACCGGGTGTCGACAGCCCCAACACAGTCAGGCCACTCCCGACCGTTACACCATCATGTAACACTCAACCATAGGCCATGGCCATGTCTCTCTGAGTCTTCCCTAACCAGAGAATAAGGGGGTTCCTTGAACAAGTTGGGTACAAGGTCGAGGAAACACTAATTCACCCCTAAACATGCCTAGAATGGCGGGTTACACACAAGCTATATGGCATCACTCTCACAAAACAATCTCATTCCACAACCTAGCCTAAATCTAAAATTCTAGATCTTAACACAAACCACTTGTACCAGTAATCCGACATATATGGCCTAGGACCCTTAGTACTAACGTCAAATCAACTAAACAAGAATATCATCACAATCCTTGCATGCAAACATATAATAACACAATAGCAATAATTATATAAGCATGCAATCTAACCAACTGTAATTAACCAAGCATTCAGTCATTCAATCCTAATAAACTATCCAAACCGTTACCAAGTCAGGTCCGGCCTACTGCCGTGATCCAACTCAACAATAACGGAACCTACACTCAACCATGTCAAGACACAAGAATAGAAACCTGATGCACCCTAATCCTTGTTAGGTTGTTATTATAGTCTTAATTCCATTTCATCTCAATTTAGTTCACGCTAAGCTGAGTCCACTTCCGTAAATAACCATAAGGACTCTATGATGCATTATTGTGAGCATTCTACTTTATATGTAAACTGAATCTATCCTTATTTTTAAGTGGAACTCAAACAAAATCAACTCACTATTCCAAATTTAAAATAGAATTCAAACAATACCAACTCGCAGTGTTCTAGGCTTGTTGGTTTATCAGAGAGAACTTAGTCAAAATCCCAACATTGACGTCTTGACTGGACTAGACTGGACTAATCTCGACTTGGACAAACCTTTTTTAACAGCTGGACAATTGTTGGACTTCTCGGTGGAGTATCAAACTTCGTAATCGACTACACTTTAAATTGCCCACTTTCTTTCTTTCTTTCTTTCTTTCTTTCTCTCTTCTCTCTCTCTCTCTCTCTCTCTCTCTCTCTCTCTCTCTCTCTCTCTCTCTCTCTCTCTTTTTCTTTCTCTCTCTCTCTACCCACGTTTTTAACTTGATTTGGTGTCGAATGCATGTCTGAAAACTGAAGGGGGATGCTGGGTATTAATAGAAAGCTGTGGCCTGTGAAGTCATGCACACAATCGACCACATGGCCACCCGCTTGATCCCGACCGCATGTGCGGTGACACACGGTACCCACATGTGGGAATGCATCCCTTGGGCGCATGAAAGGCGCCACAACTCCTTCCACATGTAAGGCTACATGACTTGATTGCATGCAGGGCACCACACCTTCTCCCACATGGCTGGCCGCATGTACTGGTTGCATGCACGGTGACAACCCGTGCTTCTACATGTATGTTTGCATGCTCCTGTTGCATGCAAGGCGACATCTCATGCTTCCTCAGCCACATACTTTACCAAACAGCCGGCAGCATATACTGATCACATGCATCGAGCAACCTCATGCTTCCCGGTCCTTTCGTCCGATTTTAACCCTTCCGACTAATTTCTGACCCACACTAAATTTCAAATATTTTCCACACCCGTTCTGATGTGCTGAATATTTTTAATGAATTTCAGACTTAGTTATAAATTTGACGGTAAATATTTTCCGATCCTCCGGCTTATCTATAAAATATTCTTTGATGTCAAAATTAGGGTTTTTGCCCAAGTTCAGATTTTCTCGTTGTGCTTATTTTACGTCGTGCTTCTGACTTAATATGTTTCCAAAATAATATTTTATTATTATGACGTTCTTCCAAAAACGTCATGCTTCCAAAAACGTCATGCTTCCAAAAACGTCATGCTTCCAAAAACGTCATGCTTCTAAAACATTTTTCGTCGATCAGAACTCCCAAATTGCCCACGATTCGACCACCAAACATAGATGCTCAACCAACTATTTTTCTACTAATCATGTTAAGTTTTTTTGTGATCAAAACTTAACATACCTCGAGATACTTGGATTCCAAAAACATTGGCTGAATTCTGACTTATCAACGTCGACCATTTAGTCCCTTCGGGAGGGTTACCACAGTACACTACGATAGTGAATAGCCCAATACGTTATACGAAAAAGCTTCATAACACCGCAAGATATGATGGCCAAACATTACAACACTTCATTCTTACCAATCTTCTAGATGTGGAGATGTCGGTTGATGATGACTTGGAAACATCTAGATAGAAGCGAGACAAATTGAACAAATCTCGATCAAACCTGTAGGGAAGAAGATAAGGAGTAGATACAAACTTTCCAGGATTCCACCCCACTCGAAGAACAAGGGAGTCAAAAAATTGAACAGAGAAAGCTTCAAAGCGGCCTTGAAGAACACATGCAAACTCAGATACTTTGTCAAGGGGCTAAATCGACCCAATTCAATAGGGATGAATAAAAAACCCAAGTCAAAAAGATTAAGACATGCAAACCGATTAATGATGCACGGATTTTCGTCTCAGGTTCAAAAACCATATTAAATCTACTGCAAGTGCACAACAAACGAAGTACTATTTTAGGGGTTTAATCCACATAGACCAATGGTTACACTATGGTTCTTCGAGAGTGAAATAGAGCTATGAAAAAGCGATTTGTTTGAATATTTATGTACGTAAAGCAAATAAATATGGGGTGAATATGATGTAAACTCAGAGAGATAAAGTGCTAGGACTAGGGTGATGATATTGGGAATCTAATGATCATGAACCAAGCATTTATTCAAGTAACTAAGCAAACCCTGTCTCAACCTCAAATAACAAAGAAAGATTAACCACTTTCATGGCATAAATCCATTTCTCAAGTAGACCTAATATCTAAACTTTCATTTGAATTAGAGAATGAAGGTAAGCATTATGATCAGATTTGATATGCTAGCTATTTTCCTTAATATCTACTTTCAGTAGTTAGGAAAAATTGCCCATCTATATTCTTTTTAGAAACCTAAAACACTTTTGGTGAATAGATTCAACCTAAAATCAGAGACAAAGTTGTCACTTATCCTTAGAATTAAGATCAACTACAGATGGAGACATCAAAATATAAATCCTTATTTGTGTGTTAACCCATAAATCTACAATCTCTTATCATCCTAAACCTAACAATCGACTACTCAGCATAGAGAACACAGAGATAAGAGATGACAAAAACATGATAATAGATTTTAGAAATAATGTAATAGGATTTAGGATTCTTCTCAAGAGTATAAAAAGATCATTCTCCCTCAACAAGATTACAAGCTTTCTTTCCTCTCAAACTCTGTGAAAAGCAACGTAGTCTTCTAAAAACAATAAAAAGATATATTGCAGATCTCTAGCGGCTCCAGGAGGAAAAATGGGATCCCTTGATAAAATACCAAATTATTGTAAACTTCCTCTAAAATTTCAATCTTCGGAGTGGATGCTCCATTCTAAAATTTCCAAATTTCACTGTCTTATGCATGCTTACCTCTAAGTGGTTCCTCTTCCATCCAATGCAATTTCAAACATGTAATTACTTAAAAAGGACTAGATAAGAACTCGAAAACACTTTAGGAAACATTGTAAAAATGTGCAAACACAATACATCAATTCCTCCAGACTTAGATCCTTGTTTTTCCCCAAACAATGTCAAGTACCTAAATATATAAGAAAGGTTTGACAACGCGGAAATTCTCAAATTCTCAGCAACCATACTTCAACCACGAATCTCATACCTATACAAACAAAAAAACAAAAAACACACCCTTACCGAAACCTCACTGACCACTTTTCAAACAAGTTTCATACATTTTAGTCCCAAACATGCAAAAGCCACACTTTCTAAAGAAAAACTCTTTTATATTCAATTAAGAGTAACATGAGCTTCTCATCATAGGTATTATTCAGGTAGACGGCGCTATGTATAAAACAGTCTGTTTGGAGGGTGGAGTTAGAAGTGTTTATGTGTTACCTTTTTGATGTAGAGGATGCAGAATATCACAAAAAATTGCAAGAGGGAATAGACTCATTGATATCCATAGCCCCTACTCGTTTTGCTTCCTCTTTTTCTTCAACTCTCAAACTCCGAACCCACTCTTTTTGTTCATCCACCCAGGGACACTATTGCTTTGTTTCTTCTTCTTCTTCTCCATCGTTTTTATCGTCTGGTTTATACCTTTTTCTATTTTTATGATGAAGATGATGTGACTAATAAGATAGTAATACTCATCATTTATATGCCCATGGTGGTTCTGGTTTTACCATTTTCTGATTCTACACTCTCCTTTATGTTGAATGGTTGTGGAGCAGTCAATCAGTTTGGACAACCTGCTCTCCTCTCTGTTGATTAGCATGAACGAGTGAGAGACTGCGTCGATCTTTCCTCTCCAGACCTTTTGCACATATGACACTAAAAACAGAATGCATGAAGGTGAAATAATGGTTAAAGTTCAAGGTGGGTGCTAACTAAAAATGATCCAGCCACTCAAGATCAGCAAGGTGGGTAAAAGAATAAGAAGTCCTAAGTGTAATATCTTTACCCTGATCTAATGCCATAACAAGAAACATTGCAGTGAAGGTTAGGTTCAAGCAAAGTGGAGTTTAGTCTTTCCAGTGTAACCTCGACAAGCTAAAATTTTCCGGAGGAAAATGAGATCCAAAGTCAGGATGTTCAGATTGTGTGTTCGCTCCTAGTCCATTGATGATGGTCTCTGAATAAGAGAACTATAAGCACAATGGTATTTGAGATAATCACAAAATAGGTCATCATTCCCAATTTTTTTTGGCAAAATAAAAAGAACTCAAATTAACTCAAAAGAAAAAGAAAGAAATATATGGGTTGGTAGACAACAAAGACCTTTCCCATGACTTACATTACACTATCCCTAATGTGAAAATAAATCAACTAGAAGGTGTAAGCAAGACTTTTTTTGGTAAAGGTACTTACCTGAGTGGAGAGGGTGATTCAAAACGATAGGGGTACTCCATCGTTAGATCTTTTCCTAGAGTGGCCGCTCCTTAAGAGGGCATGGTGCTCAATTTTTGCAACCCATAATTTTTGAAGTATCTCGCGTTTTTCTGATTTTGGACCTTAAGCTATAAAACTAAAACAAAAAATAAGCAAAAATAATATCCTAATCATATTTACACTTACTAGTGGTTTGCCTCCCCAAGCACTTGGTTTAAGTCAGTAGCTTGACTTTGTGATACGGCTCAGTCAGGTTGAGCATGATGGGTTTTTTCCAAAACAAGCTCCACAATACATATCCAGCTTTAAAACTCTATTAAATAACCCTTTACAACAGTTTCCTTTTTCTCCTTCAAGTCATGTGTGAGAATAGCTCTAAATTTAGAGAAGAGTTTAGAGGTACCTTTGCACTTTACCTCATACTCAATGGATTTTCATTGCACATTAGAAGTATCAAGGTCATTGTAGGATCAATTTTAACCCTTTTCTTCTGGTTTTTTTTCTTTCAACTTTGCATTCCTATAACACCCCCGAACCGTCCTAGACATAGGTCAACCGACTGGCCAACAATCAAACAAGAATATGACAAATAGATCGACCAACACCAAGGTTCAGAACCGTTACATGACGGGTTGTAGACGATTTGGCTAGAGTCACATAACTTACTCTGCAACTTAGACCATTTCATCCACTAACTCATCCCGCTAAACTAAGGCCTAAAGCTCATCAACCCGTACCAATAGTTAACGGTTCTGTTAGACTGAGCCCTAAGGCTTTTTAAACCGTACCAATACCTAACGTTGTGTTAGAGCATACTTGTCAATTATCAGAGCATTCATAATGCGCATATAAAACAATACTTTATTATATTTCAAGAAATATCAATACATTGAAATAATTCAAGACTAGACTCAGCCTAATTCCAAATCGAGGCAACTCAAAAAATACAAAAATACCATTTACAAAAGGCATGATATACTCCGGGAGTCCTAACGTCCAGCTCCAAGCTACCCAATCACCCATAAAAATCATTCAAACAGCATAACATGTCAACATCAGGTCTAACCTAACCAAGCTAGACACCAAGCCTAATCTGGTACGTGGCCCGAAATTAGATCTTAATGTTGGAAACCTGCAAGTGAATTGATCAACAATCAATCGCCCATCATGAATCACAATAATAAAAAGATCCTAACTAAACACGACGCTAGTCTAACTCGTAACACCATATTTGGGAGCTAACACTCACTCTAGGTTCCACATCCCTTTACGTAACACGACACTCTAATATGGGTCATGGTGACTTAGGTTTCCTTATCATCCTCGGAAATATCCTATCTTATTATCAAAAAGACTAGAAGAAGGAATTTTCAAAGGATCGCGGCCAACAATACCTTTGGGTTACCGCGCGACAGCCCACAGTACCTTCGAGTCACTTCTAAAAATTGCACCGTCGTGTAACACTCAGCCATAGGCCATGACCCCGTTCCTCTGAGTCTTTCTGATCTAGGGAATAAGGGGTTTCCTTGAACATGTTGGGTACAAGGTCAAGGAAACATTAATTCACCCTTAAAAATGCCTAGCATGGCGGGTTTCACACATTCCGACATCACTCACTCAACACACTACCCCTAGGAAAGACCTAAGGGACAACACTCCTTAACATAATCGCAACTACACTTAAGATTCTACGACACTTAACCCAGTAGCCTTAATTCTAACAACTAACCAGTTACTCAAATCTGTAACAACCCGTCCCGTGGGATCCAGCTTACCCCTTGGTACAACGTACGAATGGGTGAATGGTCGATCTAAGAATTTAGGGTTCTTCGAGACCTGTTCTTGGATCGATCAATAGTTACTTGCGTTAGCTTCTTGAGACCAACTTCCTGTTTTGATGAATTGAATCAAATCAAAGAACAAGGTATAAAGCAAAAGCCTTTATTAAAATAAAACGTGCCTCATAAGAAGCTAATAGAAAAGCTTATATAGAGGTTTCTTAAGACACAAGCCGTCTAATAAAAGGAATATGGTTTAGCTAATTTTCCTAATTTAAGATAAGCATAAGAAAAGTAAAACTTATTAATTTCAAGGAAACTTCAGCTCCAAGGAATCAAGTTGCCGCCATTGAAGGAGATGCTCCTGCATCAGGTCCCTCGGGGTCTGGAGGATTCGACCACGAATCAGCAGGATCCGCCGGAAGAAATGGATAGAGATACTTGACATTGAAAACATTCGAAGTAGAAATGTCAGGGGGAAGCTCAACACGATATGCATTGTGATTGATACGTTCCACAATCTTCAAAGGGCCTATCTCTTTGGCGCGCAGTTTATTGTAAAGGTGAGACGGCATACGATCGCGAGTTAACACAGCCCACACTAAGTCTCCATAATTAAAGACGAGACGCCGACGATGAGTATCAGCTGCAGCTTTGTAACGAGACTTTGCTGCAGTCAAGTTTGCAGTAGTCTTCTCATGGACATCAGTGATGGCGTCGACAAAGGTTGATGCATCTCCATGTATTCGCGTACGATCGGGAAGGAGAGACAAATCTGATGGAGCCCGTGGTATAATACCATAAATGACTTGGAAAGGACTAAAACCCGTGCTTCGATTTACAACATGATTATGGGAAAACTCAGCTTGGGGAAGACGTTGATCCCAGGTTTTGATTGCATCGCCGGACAAACATTGCAAAAGATTCCCAAGTGAACGATTAACAACTTCTGTTTGACCATCTATCTGGGGATAATAAGAAGAACTCATATCCAAACTAGTATTAAGCAACTTCCATAGGGAACGCCAGAAATGACTGAAAAATCTGGAGTCCCTATCGGATACTATCGAAGAAGGCAAGCCATGTAAACGATATATCTCACGGAAAAATAAGATTGCTACCTGGACAGCATCCGTGGTCTTCTTGCAAGGTATAAAATAGACCATTTTAGAGAAATGATCGACTACCACAAAGATGGAATCGAAACCTCGCTGTGTACGCGGTAGACCAAGTACGAAGTCCATGCTGATATCGGTCCATGGTTGAGTTGGAATGGGTAAAGGAAGATAGAGTCCCACATTGGATGCTGAACCCTTAGCTCGCTGACAAGTGACGTACCGTTCCACGAAACGAGCAATATCTTTCCGGAGAGAAGGCCAAAAATAAGACGCATCAACCAACTCAAGTGTTCGATCACGACCCACATGCCCTTCGTTATGTAATTCCGAGATAAGTTGGAGACGAAGACTTCCTTCAGGTACACAAAGTCTATTGCCACGAAAGAGAAAGCCCTCTTGTATTGTGTAATCCGATGACAAACCGTTTGATGCAGCATGAAAAACTTGTCCAAATAAGGGATCACTCTCATACTGACCGATTAAAGAAGAGAGACCAGCGACTGCTGTGTGTAACACGGTAAGGAGAAGGTGCCGTCGGCTGAGTGCATCTGCAACACGATTAGAAGTGCATGCTGTATGTTTGATTACAAATGTAAACTGTTGAAGATATGCAATCCACGAAGCATGACGAGAAGGCACTTTTTGTTGGCTGTGTAGATGTTTGAGAGCATCATGATCTGTGCATAAGACAAATTCCTTGTGAAATAAATAATGCCGCCAATGTTTGATGGCCTGGACAATAGCATAGAATTCAATATCATAAGTGCTATATCGAAAACGTGCACCAGCAAGCTTTTCACTAAAGAAAGCATTGGGACGAGACCATTGACTTAACACAGCACCAATACCCGTCTTGGAAGCATCCGAATGGAGCTCAAAGACTGAGTTGAAATCCGGGAGAGCAAGTATAGGTGCGGAACTCAACATATCTTTAATGCTGGAAAACGCCGAAGATGCAGCTGGTGTCCAAGAGAAGGTATTTGTACGAATACAATCTGTTATCGGGCCATGAGGCTACTGAACTGCGGAACAAACCGGCGGTAGAACGAAGCAAGACTATGAAAGCTCTGAATTTCAGAGATAGTTGTCGGCTGTGGCCATGTCTGAATCACGGATACCTTTGAAGGGTCAACAGCTAAACCGCGAGAAGACACAATGTAACCAAGAAAATGAATCTGGGGTGAGCCGAATTCACATTTCTTAAGTGTTGCGTAAAGCTGATCTTGTCGCAGTACCAAAAGAACCTCACGCAAGTGCTGGAGATGATCATCGACGTTCTTGCTGAAAATCAGTATATCGTCGAAGTAGACGACAACAAATTTACCTATGAAAGGACGGAGAGTTTCATTCATGACTCTCATGAAGGTACTGGGCGCATTAGATAATCCGAATGGCATGACCATCCATTTAAACAATCCTTCACGAGTTTTGAATGCTGTTTTCCACTCATCTCCCGGACGAATTCGAATCTGGTGATATCCACTGCGAAGATCAAGCTTTAAGAAGATAGTAGCTGTACCAATCTGGTCAAGGAGATCATCAAGGCGTGGTATAGGAAAGCGGTATCTGATTGTTATTTTATTAATAGCGTGACTGTCAACGCACATACGCCAAGAACCATCTTTCTTTGGGATTAACAAAGGTGGGACAGTACATGGGCTAAGGCTCTCACGCAAGAATTCCTTGGCGACAAGTTATTCTACTTGACGTCTCAACTCTTCGTGTTCGGACGGGCTCATACGGTAATGAGAACGGTTTGGCAAGGCAGCGTCTGGCATGAGATCAATACGATGTTGAATGTGGCGAAGAGGAGGTAATTGAGCTGGTAGTTCTGTGGGGAAGACATCAGCGAACTCGGATAACAGGGGCCGGTACGGTGAAGGAACCTCATGGTCCTCGAACGTTGTTGATGGCAATGCTAAGAGTAGAATCATCTTGTTGGCGTTGCGTAATTCTTCGTTGAAGGTTGATTTCTCGAGAAAAAGAACCGGGTTAGAAGATGCTTTTGTTGGCGTCGGGGGATCAGAATCTGTTGGAGTCATTGGCTTGAGGGTGAAGGAGCGGTCATTGAACCGAAACGTGTAGGTGTTGAGGAACCCATCATGTATGACTCGTCGATCAAATTCCCATGGTCTCCCGAGCAAGAGGTGACAAGCATCCATTGGAACAAGATCACAATAGATTTGGTCTTTGTAGGAGTTCCCCACCGAGAACTGAACTAGAGTACGACGTGTGACAATCAGCTCGTTGCCTTGGTGCAACCAACCAAGCTTGTATGGCGAAGGATGAGGTTCTATTTCCAGGTTGAGTTTTGGCACTGCTGATTCTGCTATTACGTTTTCGCTACTCCCTGAGTCTATGATGAACTTACAAACTTTGCCGTTTATAGTACACCACGAGGAGAATAGGTTTTTGCGTTGAGTTTGGTCATCGGGTAGCTTTGGTGAAAGGCAGGTACGTCGCATAAGGAGTAAAGTACCTTCATCAGCTTCAAGTTGTTCGTTGGTGTCATCTTGTGCGTCCTCAGGTTCGTCATAAACCACTTCCACATCGCGACCAGTGGCATCAAGTAGTAGGCCACGACGATTGCGAGAGGGGCAAGAGGATTGACGATGGCCAAGTTCTCCGCAAGAAAAACAACGTAACCCACCCGGTCGTTGTTGTTTAGCTGGATCACTAGGAATAATGGTTGTCTGAGTGTTCTTTGTTGTGGTCGTGTCAGGAGCCGGTGGAGTTGTTGGTTGGTTAACACGGTTTTGGCGCAAAGAACCCCAAGGTTGAGTGCTGCCGCGGTTCTGAGCTTCAACTGTTAAAGATTGTTGGTGAGCCTCCGACAAGGTTAGAGGTCGAAACAAATTTATCGTGAATTGGATTGTTGGCGGAGACCGCCGATAAACCTCATCACAAGCTGATGTTCTGTATCTCTAAGCTCCACTCGAGTAATCATCTTGAAGAATTCTGTGGCATATTCATCAACGGATCGACTTCCTTGTTTCAAGTTCTGGAACTTTTGAAACATCAACTGTTCATAATTGTAGGGCAAAAATTTTTTTTGCATCTCCCTTTTAAGTTTGAGCCATGACGTAATCTTAGTTTTCCCAAGTCGAGCCCTTGTTGTCTTTGTTTGCGACCACCAAGCCGCAGCTCGGTCTCGAATACGGATTGCGATCAAAGGCACACAACGGTCATGTGGAATGCTTTTAAACTCAAGAATCTCCTCTACCATGACGAACCAATCTAATAACTCTTCTGCTACGGTGGTTCCATTGGACACAGGGATTTCAATTTTAAAGGATTTTTTCCACGATGAATCCTCATCTTCTTCTTCAGAATCGGAATTGTTGGAGTTGTGATTGCGGGTTTGGTGGAGAAGGGCGAATGGATTGGACTCGTTGTCTGAGTCGTTGTGGAGAGATAGGTGATCACGTCTACGGGGGCGGTTCGATGTTGTGGTGTTGTG
>CAJHQP010003411.1:0-68008 GCA_905132765.1 Moricandia arvensis
AATATCAGATATAGAAGAAAATATTCTTAAGCAGAGATCGAAGATGCACTGGCTACATTTGGGAGATCGAAATAATAAAGTGTTTCACAACGCTGCCAAGATAAGGGAGATTCGAAATACAATTCTTGAGATCAAACTTCCATCTGGAATAGTTGTAACATCTCAAGAGGAAATCAAAACAGAAGCAGAAAGGTTCTTTAAAGACTTCCTCTCTTACATGCATGTTGATGTACGTAGTGTATCAGTGAAGGAAATGGAGGGTATTCTAAAATTTAAATGCTCTGAAGAAGACATGAACCAATTGATGAAACCGATAACAGACGAGGAGATCAGGATGGTTCTCTTCAGTATGCCTAGCAATAAATCTCCTGGGCCAGATGGTTTTACAACAGAGTTCTTCAAGTCTTCATGGAGTATTATTGGTAAGGACTTCACTACAGCAGTCATTCATTTTTCAGCAAAGGGTTCTTGCCAAAAGGTTTGAACACAACGATTCTTGCCCTCATACCTAAGAAAGACACAGCAATAGAGATGAAAAATTATAGGCCAATATTCTGCTGCAACATCATATATGGTGATATCAAAGATTATAGCCAACATGTTAAAAGGTACGCTCCCTCAATGCATCTCCTATAATCTGTCTGCATTTGTGAAAGATAGATTGCTAGTTGAAAATCTTTTGCTTGCAACTGAGATTGTCAAAGACTATCATAAAGAGGATGTGTCTCCCCGGTGTGCTATGAAAATAGATTTAGCAAAAGCTTTTGATTCAGTAAATTGGTCTTTCTTGCTTGTGACACTGAAGGCTCTCAATATGCCGGATAGGTATATTCATTGGATTGAACTTTGTGTGTGTACACCTTCTTTCTCGGTTTAAGTTAATGGGGAATTAGCAGGTTTATTTCGGAGACGAAGGGGGCTGAGACGGGGGTATGCTCTTTCACCTTATCTTTTTGTCATATGCATGAATGTTCTATCGCATATGATAGATAAGGCGGCTGCTGGAAATGTGATAGGTTATCATCCAAGATGTAAAAACATTCTCCTCACCCACTTATGTTTTGCGGATGATCTCTTGGTATTTACTGATGGGACTAAAAGATCTATTGAGGGTATTCTGAAGATTTTTGAAGAATTTGCAGCTCTATCTGGTCTGAAAATAAGCTTAGAGAAATCAACACTTTTCACAGCAGGGATCCCGATTAATCAAGAGAAGCACATTTTGGAAAGGTTCCCATTCGAGTCTGGAAAGCTACCGGTACGATATCTCGGCCTACCCTTACTTACTAGAAGAATGACTGTCAATGACTACTTACCATTAATTGAGAAAATCAGGAAAGAGATGAAATCATGGACAAGAAGATTCTTATCTCACGCGGGTCGACTGCAGTTAATTAGCTCAGTTATTACTAGTCTTGCAAACTTTTGGCTTTCAGATTTCAGACTACCTAGCAGTTGTTTGAAAGAAATTGAAAGTTTATGCTCTGCTTTCTTATGGTCGGGGACAGATATGAAAACTACAAAGGCAAAGGTGTGTTGGAAGGATGTATGTTTACCAAAACAAGAAGGTGGTTTGCGTCTTCGTCAGTTAAAAGAGATGAATAAGGTTCTTAGTTTGAAGCTCATTTGGAGGCTATCCACAAACAAATCATCACTTTGGGTTAGATGGATCCACTGTTACCTAATAAGGAAAGGCTCCTTCTGGTCTATAAAGGATAACTCAGTTGCTGGCTCATGGATGTGGAAAAAAATAATGAAAATGAGAGAGATTGCAATGAGTTACTTAAAAATGGAAGTAAATAATGGAAAAAGCACATTTTTCTGGTTCGAAAATTGGTCTCACCTGGGCTGTTTGAAGGAGTATTTGAGAGCAGGAGGTAATATCGACATGGGAATCATGAAAGGAGAGTCTGTTGCTGAGGTTCTAAGCCATCATCGTCGAAGGAAGCATCGTATTCAAATCTATAATGAAGTAGAAGATGTGATCGACATTACCAAACGAAGAATAAATCAAGCAGATGATAGTCCTCTATGGAAACAGCCTGATGGTCGATATGCTAAGTCTTTCTCTACGAACAAAACTTGGATGAGTATACGTCAACCACAAGCAGAGTGTGCATGGAATAGAGGTATATGGTTCCCTCATTCAACACCAAAGTATTATTTCCTTGTATGGGTTGCAATAAGGAATCGGCTTCAAACTATGGACAGAATTCGGATATGGAATAATGCAGTAGATGGAGTCTGTGTGCTGTGCAAGGAAGTACAGGAAACTTGTCAGCATTTATTCTTCAGTTGTAAATTCTCAAAGAG
This sequence comes from Moricandia arvensis, assembly GCA_905132765.1. Lineage (NCBI taxonomy): Eukaryota > Viridiplantae > Streptophyta > Magnoliopsida > Brassicales > Brassicaceae > Moricandia > Moricandia arvensis. The sequence continues at coordinate 2,314 of CAJHQP010003411.1, forward strand.
AATCTGGACTGATTTGGTGAAATGCATCATGAAGGATAACTTTACTGTAGTTTGGTCTGAGATTATTGATTTTATATCCCAGCCTAGAAGACGATCAACAGAGTTCTTCCTTGTCTGCTATGCATTACAAGTTCTAGCTCATAGTGTTTGGCAGGAAAGAAACGCAAAGAGACATGGAGAACATTCAAAGGATGAGGGAACTTTATCAAAATTGGTTGACAAACAAATTCGTATGAAGTTGCTTCTTGTAAAAGGGAAAGGGCAGCAATATCTGGAGGAAGGCTTAAGGTGTTGGCTTGGCACTCGATGAGTGTTTGCTATAAAAAAAGCATTTGATTGAAGTTGATAGGAGGAAATCTCGACTTATGGGTCGCTTGAAGTTTAAAGGAAGGAGGTTTTGATTCTTGGAGTTCCCTTGTCATGGGACTTTTACTCTTTTTCCTCATTAGAGTTTTGTCCCAATAGGGTTTTTCTCTAATGAGGTTTTAATGAGGAAAGTACTCATGGCATCCAAGCTTGGCCACTTCCTTGGTTCCAAGTTTGAGGGGTTTTTGGGTGCTTATATTAAAGCAAGCAATTGATTGATGGATTCTACTCTGAAATTTCAGTTTATTGTATAAGAATTATGCTGCACTTTTGTTGTAAGAATGTTTTTGTTTGAATAAAATTTTACATTCATTCAAAAAAAAATACTATTATTTAAATGTGATATGTAAATAATATTTATGTTATTTCAAAAATTTAATAATTTAAAAACACCTAAAATTATATTAAAATATTTATAGATGTTTTTAGTTATGATTATCTAATTTATTTTATATTATAGATATTTTTTTTATTTTACAGTTTCTACAGCCTACAAAAGAAAGATGTAGGTTTTTTACCTAAAATACACAAGAAAGAAATTTACTTTAGTTTTTTTTTGCTGTAGCTTGAAAAGTAAAGCTAAAACATGATTGGTATAAATTAATAGAAATTTGATGTAGGTTTTAACTTTTAAAAATAAAACTACAATATGATTGGTAAAGTTTAGTGTTTTAAAAACAAATAAAGGTAAAGTAAAGAGATAAAGCCCAACCAATCAGGATTTAAAAGTTTCTGAAAGACAACACTGCGTGACGTCTCTTTCTCCACTTGCTAGACAACGTGTCGGTTTAACGAAACATTAACGAGTTTTCAACATTTTTTTCTACTGGGCCGGTCTTTTCGACCCAAGTCAGTTTCACTAAAACAACACTGCCATCGTTTTCTTTTTAAGATATTAATTCTCTCGCGCATGCGACCATCTCAGTTTCTTATCAGAGCTTCGCCTTCGCGAACGTAACCTAAACGATTCTCACTTCCACACGTTTCTCTCAGAGGTTATCCTTCTACTCTCATCGTCATGTAGATTATAATAATCTGTTAATATTTTGAAATTGAAGATTGTTGTACAAGCTTCTAGAATCTCGAAAACTAGGGTTTTTCTGATCAAAATCGTTGCTTGATTAGGTGTCTCCTTCAAAGATCAATGGGGAAGGAAGTTGATAACAAGTTCACTTGGGTGATTAGGAACTTCTCCTCTCTGCAATCCCAGAAAGTTTATTCTGATGAGTTCGTTGTTGGTGGCTGTAAATGGTAGGAAAAGATTGCTTCTTTTCTATTAATTTCGTCCATATATGTATTTATTTTACTGATCGTTTTTTTTCTTGAAGGCGTCTTCTTGCTTTTCCTAAAGGAAATGGTGGTAAGTGTTTGTCTCTGTATCTGGACGTTGCTGGTAGTAAATCATTGCCCCATGGATGGAGAAGACGAGCGAAACTGTGCTTAAGTGTAGTGAATCAAGTTTCTGAAGAACTCTCCCAGAATAGAGGTGAATACTTTATATTTGTTGGCGAATAGTTGTCAGATCTTGTCTCCAAACTATTATATGTGAGTGACAGTATGATTTATACCAAAAGTAATCATTTAGACAGTAGCAATGCTGCTGAACTGGAGTTCTGTGTTGCTGGAGTGGAGCGTCTTTGAGCTTGGTTGGTTTAGATTTGGTTTCATAGATTACGCTCCCAGTTAATTGTTAACAGAGATGTTTGCTATCGTGGAGTATATAGCTCATGTATGGCTTGATTTGATTTGATGTGAAGTCAATGATAAGATGTTTTTGTTTTGACAGTCACAGAGCACTGGTTTGATGCGAGGGACTGTGACTTTGGTTTTACATCAATGCTTCCACTTGACAGAATTTATCGTAAAGATGGTGGATTCCTTGTAAACGGAGAGCTCAAGATTGTTGCTGAGGTAGATGTTCTTGAGGTTATTGGAAAACTCGATGTATCAGATGAAACGGAAGAGGAAACCGAGTCACTGAGGAAGATAGAGGAAGATGATGGTGGTGTGGAGGCTAGTGATGTTCTTGATGTTTCAGTAAATGAAAGCATGGACGTCAATGGTTTTCAAGTTCTTCCTTCACAGGTATTAAATCAATGATGGTGCCAACTTTTTGGTTGTTTCATAGATATTCCAACCACAAGGGACAGGATCAGGTGTTTAGAATTCAGTTCCTTTTGTAGTTTTGTTAGTCAGGGGAAGAAGATGTGGTTTTCTGTTTTGTAAATTGTTGCTGAAGTATTAGAAGATCGCACAGAAATTCAGTGAGATAAAAAAGACAAATAATCATAAAAGCTTTTTGCATAATATGAGGGGGTCTGCTTATAGTGTTTTATTTTAGGTTTTACGCTATTAACTTGCAGGTGGAAACAGTGAGCCGCATATTTGAAAGACACCCTGACATTGCATCAAAGTTCCGTCCAAAGAATCAGCATCTGAGGACGGCTTACATCAACGTCCTCCTCAGCCTAATTAAGACGCTGTGCCAGTCGACTCAGGAGCTCTCCAAGGATGATCTGAATGACGCATATGCTTCTCTTGCGTACTTGACAGACGCAGGGTTGAATTTAGATTGGTTGAAAGAGAAATTGGAAGAAATGTCAGGAAAGAAGGAGAAACAGGAAGCTGGTGAGAAAAGGATGAAAGAGATAGAGGAAGAGTTGAAGGATTTGAAGCAGAAGTTCTCAAACCTGGAAGCTAAGCTGGAGAAGGAGAAAGCAGATGTGTCTGTGGCCAGAGCTCCCCTATCATTCGATGATGTTGTTTTGATGGGTTTAAGTTGTGTCCTAGTTCTGTTTGGTTTTCTAGTCTCTGCAATGATCTTAGGCTTAGGACTCTTATCGGTTTTTTAATTGCAATGTGTTTTCTTGACGAAAAAGTAACTATCTTTGGATGTGTGAACACAGCATACAGTCATTTCCCAAATCAGCTTGACGCGTGACGCGTGACGCGTGACGCGTGACGCATTCATATGTTAAATAATTATGACTAGGTAATGTATTAAGTTACTATTAGCTCAACGTTTATTTGGGATGCATGCATCTTCTTTATATATATAGTCCAGTTACAAGAAGACAATCCTCGAAACACACAAAACTCCATTGAGGATCTGCAAGTAAAGTTTCTTTGTCTCATCAAATACTCTATTCCTTAGAATATCCATTCCTAAGATTTTCGTAGCTGCTCCTAGATCCTTCATCTTAAACTCCCGACTTAGATTGTCCTTAAGTTCTTGTACCACCTTCATGCTCTTAGAAGCAACCAACATGTCATCAACGTAAATAAGAAGATAAACCCTTGTAAAAACCTCAGATCCACTGATGTAGACGCACTGATCATAAGGACTTTGCCTGAAACCCTGATCCTTCATGAACCCGTCAAACCTTTTGTTCCACTGTCTAGGTGACTGCTTAAGACCGTATAGAGACTTCTTTAGTAAACATACCTTGTCTTCCTTACCCTTGACCTTGAACCCTTCAGGTTGTTCCATGTAGATTTCTTCCTCCAGAATACCATTTAGGAAAGCCGTCTTCACGTCTAGTTGTTCTAACCATAAATTCTCATTGACCACTAGAGATAAGATGAACCTAATAGACACATGCTTCACTACTGGAGCAAACACCTCATTGTAGTCAATACCTTCAACTTGAGAATACCCCTTAGCCACTAGCCTGTCTTTGAATCTAGGTTGCTCCACCCTTGGAATACCCGGTTTCTTCTTGTAAACCCATTTACAACCTATCACTCTTTTGTGCTTAGGTCTCTTGACTAGCTCCCAAGTTTCATTCCTATTAAAAGAATCCATTTCCTCTTTGCTGGCTCCATTCCAAAAATCCCATTCCTTAGACCTCATAACTTCTTGATAGGTTTTAGGTTCATCAATCTCCATATCCTGTGCCGCTGATAAAGCATAAGCCACTACATCAAAGTCGTCAAACTTGGATGGCATCTTGCTTTGTCTGCGAGTCCTATCCCTTGCCAGAATGTAGCTATCCAAATCGTGGTCTTCCTTATCCGTAGAACCATTCTCATCTTCTTGTGTTGTAGCAACTGATTCATCCTCTAAATCTGAAACTGCTCCACCTGAAACTGAACACCCTGTAGCTTTAGAACCTGATGTAGATGCTTCAAAATCATGTAGTTCCGTAGTAGGTCCTCTGATTAAATCCTCACTGAAAGAAACTCGCTTATCTGATTCTTTAAGAATTTTCTTCCCTTTATCTTTACTAGACACTTTAGTTTGTTCCTTAGGTAGAGTATCCTTGGTAGAATCCTTAAACACCTCTTCTTCATGGAAAATCACATTTCTGCTTATAGTACACTTCTCTTCTTCAGGTAACCACACCCTGAATCCCTTAGTGCCTTGTGGATAACCAACAAAATAGCCCTTAACTGCTCTAGGGCTAGTCTTAGCTTTTGTAGAATGTATGTAAGCAGCAGACCCAAACCTCCTTAGGTGTTTAATTCCAGGTTTAGATCCAGACCATAGTTCTTCTGGTAACTTGTAGTCAATAGCTGAACTAGGTGATCTATTTATCAAATAAACAGCCGTAGATGCAGCTTCTGCGCAAAACCTTTCCTCCATTCCACTTTGTGCTAACATACACCTTACTCGCTCCATAATGGTTCGATTCATCCTTTCTGAAACATTATTTTGTTGAGGAGTATAGGCGCACGTCATGTGTCTTTTAACTCCAAACTCTTTGCAGTAGTTATCAAACTTATTGTTGCAGTACTCAAGCCCATTGTCTGTCCTTAGACATATTAGCTTCTTCCCGGTTTGTGTCTCAACCTCAGCTTTCCATTCTTTGAACCTATCGAAAGCCTCATCCTTAGTTTTTAAGAAATAGATCCACACCTTCCTTAAGTAGTCGTCAATAAACGTGATAAAGTACTGCTTCTCCGCTAGACTAGGTATCACTAATGGTGAACCTCATAGATCCGAATGTACATACTCCAAAACCTCCTTTGTAGTATGTTTCCCCTTTTTGAAACTTTGTTTGTGAGCCTTTCCAAACACACAATTTTCGCAGAAATCTAACTTCTTGATGTCCTTACTGTCTAGATAGCCCTCCTTAACCAGTAGATCCAAACCTTTCTGACTGATATGACCGAATCTAGAATGCCACTTCTTTGTAGAATCAACTGTAGTCCCTGCTAAGTTGCTTTCCCCATGTACCACTGTACCTTCCAAGTAGTAAAGACCATCCGTATACTTCCCTGACAATACCTCTGAACCGTCCTTGTAGAATTTGACTGAGTAGTCACCACCCACTAGTTACAACCAGCCTTCTCTAGACAACCATGGGATATAAGGTTCCTACCCAATGACGGCATGAACCTTACGTATGTTAATACCACAATCGATCCGTTTGGTCTCTTGATGCGGATCTTTCCTATTCCCTTTATCTCACAGAAAGTGTTATTTCCCATAAGCACCTTGCCTCCATTCACTTCCTTAAGATCAAATAGTACTTCCTGATTAGGTGTGATATGAAAGCTAGCTCCTGAGTCCATAACCCACTTGTTCCTCGTATCTTGTAGACCAGCCGTTAGAATTAGAGGTTCCCTTTTACCCAATGCAATGTTCACTGAAGTAGAACTTTTGTTCTTGCCTTTGTCTGGACACTCGCGCTTCCAATGAGCCTCTTTACCGCAGATGAAGCAGTCACCTTTTCCTTTTCCATCTTTTGGTTTTGAGGTGAACTTCCCTCTGCTCTTGGAACTGTTCCTTGAGTAGTTTTGATTCCTCTTATCGCCTATGCCCCTTTCACTGACATACAATCCCTCAGCGTCTGACCTTCTCTTTCCTGTAGAACCCTTCTCTCGCAGCTATGTCTCCTTTGCATAAGCAGCTGACACGACTTCGTTCACAGTGAGAGTGTCCTTCCCACTACCATACTTCAAAGTATGAACTATTGGTTCGAATCAGGAAGGCAACCCTGTGAGAATCTGTATTGCCTGGTCCTCATCTGATATCTTGATATCAAGACTTTTCAAATCATTTACCATTTTTAGAAAACTGTCGAGATTCTGCTCAATACTTTTCTGATCATCCATCTTGTAACTCGCAAACCTTTGCTTAAGATAGATGCGGTTCAGGAGCGACTTTGTCTGATAGTCTCTCTCCAGTGCCTTCCAAATTCCGAGTGTTGTAGTCTCCTTCATAACCTTCCTGATAATCTGATCGCTTAGACTCATCTGAATCAAACTCCTAACCCGCTTGTCCTTCTGAGCTCTCTTAGGATCAGCCTTGGCTCCTGTTGACGATTCGTCCTTCTCTGTACCTGTATCTTCTTCTTGTTCTTCCTCTAGAACTGAATCTAGATCAAGTATCTCCAGTGCACAAAGCATCTTGTGCTTCCAAATCCCAAAATCTCCTTGACCATCGGACTTTTCAACTTCGAATCTTCCTTTTGTAGGTTCCATTGAACATGCTTGTAGTCTTGATAAGGGACAACAACACATGGTCGTAGGAACTACACCAGCTTCAAGATCAATCAATCCAACGCACTGAACCTGACTCGTCTTCAACAACACACACAAGAGAAAGCAAATAAGTTTCGAACCTTGATCTGATTTCTTCTTTCTTGCTAGAGACGAAACACCTTTTGAGTGTGATGATAGTCTTGAAAGCTATCCTTGAACTGATTAACCTCAGCTCTGATACCACTTGTTGCGATTCGATATTAGATTCAAGTAGATTTACTTGATACGATTTGTTGTTGATTTGCTTGAAAGTTAAATGCGATGAGAGATTTGGTTACCCAGTTCGCTTTCGCTACGTCTGGGGGGAGACTCTTGCTCCTAATTCACTAAGCTTTTATGATCGTGAACACAAGCCGTTCACGATCAAGAACGTACAAGCTTATACAAGATCCAACTCAACCCTAACTGTGAATCTTGTTGTGTCAGGTATGGACGAGCATATTTGGAGAAGAAGCTTCAACAACCACCGGAGAATCGCACCGGAGAAGACGACTGTACCTCTGCAATCGCCTCTACTCTGTTTCTGCGAAGAAGAAGAAGTTTGTTACTCTCGTAACAAACTCTCAAAACGGCATCAGTTTATATACTAATACAGATGGGCTGGACGAACAGACTCGGCCCAACCTTCATTCCTCTTGGACCTAAAGAAAGCTTGACGGATTTAGACGCGGCCCAACAAGTACTCAAAGGTGTTTCTTACTTCACTCTACAGTTTGTTTTATTTCATTTTATTCATCCATGGGAAAGGAAACTTTATTGTATTTTATGTATCTTTTACTCATGGGTCTTGTTATTCTGCATGTTTGTGTGTTTTATGATATGAATCATATGATGTCTATATGAGTTGTGAAATAGATTAGATGTAACAGGGCGTTCAGGCAGTGATATAATTCAATTTTGATACATTTTCATGAAATCCTACGGAAGCACATCGCTGGTTTGATCAAAATAATTTCCTGTGGGGTTTCCCTTAGCCAAAATCCATGATAAACTTGTAAACGACCAACTCACGATAGTTGCCGAGATCGATGTTCTTCAAGTTGTTGGCACCTCAGAGAAATCTGAAGAGACATATCCTCTGAGCCAGGTAAATGTAACATAACTGATGTCAGTGGGTTTTAGTTTTTCTTTAATGACTTTAGTTTTCAGGTCTTTATCATATCATACTTATGTGTATGTCTCTACTTGCAGGTAGAATCTGTGTGCTCGGTCCAAGACAGTGTAGTAGAATTCCACGCAAGGAACCATCATCTGAAGACAGCATGCATGAATGTCTTGCTCAGCCTAACTCAGACGCTGTGCCAAACACCTCAGGAACTTTCTGTTGACGATCTGGTCGAAGCAGATAAAGCACTGGCTTACATGAAAGATTCTGGCTTGGAGGTGAAGTGGTTGGTGACGAAGCTTAATGAAGTGAAGGAAAAGAAGCAAGAGCAGTCTGGTTAATTAAAAGAAAAAAAAATAACAGGCTGAGTTACTTATGCAATTGTTACTACTCATTATCTGAAAAACAAATTTCAGATGAATTGGTTTAAAGCTTCGGTTTAATATGCTTGAACTCTGTTTGGTTTGGTTTAGTTTGATTCATCTCTCTTCAGTTTTTTAAATATATAATTAAGTTGCAGCAACATGAGTTTTGAAAGACAAAAAGCACAAGTAGAAATTGGATTAGATTCTGTTGTTGTGCTCGGTTTCAAGGTTTCCAAAAGTCTGCTCTGTCGTTTGATGTTGTTATCTGATGTCTTGACTTCCAAGGCATTCATTTGAGAGTTTCTTATTTTGTGTTCTGGTCTGCTCGTTCTTTAATTGTTACATTGATGAACTACAGAGGAATTTGCCACAAGTTCTCTACTTTTCTTGAAACTTCTTAGGTCATGAATAGGAAGATTCACGTCCAAACATATGGCTTATATGGGTTATACATATCCAATCGATGTTTAGCATGAATCTTCTACTCTTTACTTATATTTCTGTGTTAAACAAATTCTCTAAATAAATAGCTTTTTACGTAACTCTTCATTATTTCTCCTCTTACTAAAATTCGAAATCTTAATTATCCCACTCTCTGAAACTAATTTTTACAATATTTTTTCCCTAATTTATTTATTTTCGTAACCTTTTTGTATAACTTGGGGACATTTAGTGGGACGAACCCAACCGACTAATTTCATGAGAACATGTCTACTGACACCAGACAATTCCAGTTGCTCACAATAGAAATTAGATATAGATGTCGTTTGACCACACATGTTTAGTGTCGTGTAATTGTTTCAAATTTGTATCGCTTAACTCACTGGAATTCGCCTACTACTAGACTACATGTATGTGGTTTATATTTTCCTAACTTGTTATGTGATCGTGTATAACGAAAGATCTTTGTCAAAAATATAAAATAAAATAACATGAGATTGAATATGAATACGTAAACTAATATATGGAATCCAGAAATGCACATGCTGGAAGTAACCCTAGGAGGAAATGAAAGCGATTCTCATTCGTGCATGGTGTACGTTATCTTAACAATTACTGTTAAGTGATTTAACATGGCTTTCCAACGTATAAAGTTATGTTTACATTGGAGAATATCTGCAACTCATGCTGTTTGCCTAAATCATTGATGAAGAGTTTAGGAATATTGGAATCTTAATATCAATATCGCTTATCCATTTGATTATCTAAGTCCAAAAAAATTTGTGTTGAGAGACGCTCAGGTTCTAGGGTTTTCCTTTTCTCCACGGATATCAATGGAGAAGAAGTTTGAAAAGAAGTTCACTTGGGTGATCAAAGATTTCTCTTCTTTGCAATCAGTGAATATAAAGTCAGATATTTTCGTTGTCCGTGGCTGCAAATGGTTAGTTTTTTTTTTTTTTTTTTTGTGTGTTTCATCCCTATATAGAATAAGGTGATATCCTGTCAACAGTTTTGCTTAAATGATCTTATATTCGTGTTTTTTCTTTTCTTGCAGGCGTCTTAGTGCATATCCCAAAGGAGACAAGGCTCATAATAACTTTTTGTCTTTGTTTCTGGAAGTCGCCGGTTATGGATCATTGCCATCTGGATGGAGAAGACACGCACGATTTCGCCTCACTGTTGTAAATCAACGTTCGGACACACTCTCCAGGCAAAAAGGTAAAAGTTTTCCATTCCTTGGTCCCTTTTGAAATAGTTCCCGTCTCCAACTTATTTTCAATGGCAAATATCATAAACACAAAATAATGAGTTTAACAGTAACAATCCCACATAACATGTTAATGTTTCATCCACTACTGGTTCTAGACAAAACTTGATGAAACATTTCATTATGAATTTACCTTAAAAATAACTATGACCCCATAAATGCCAGGGAAGGCCCTGCTTTTATCACATCTTCTAACATAGAATTTCAGTAAAAAGAAGGAAAATTGCACTCAGTGACATTCAAACAAACTATAATTCATGAACTAACCAAAAAAAAGTCAAAGCAATATTCTTTGTATATTCTGTAATAATACCTATTATGTCCTTTCTCTTTCTTTTCAACCGGTTTGATCTTTCTTCTATGTTTTTCTTTTAATTATTTTTCTCTGTTATTTTTGCTAATTTCATCACATGTTACAGTCACCTCATCTCCGATCAATCCACCCCAACTTCTACTTTTTTGTTTGTCGATCGTTGGATTAATGGTATAATCGATTTTGATCTCATCTATCACTGTTCCTTTCCTCCTCCAATATCATTGATATTGATCTCCTCCATTATCGATCTTAATCTTTTTCACTACTGTTGATCTCGAGATCGTTCGTCATTACTGATATTTTTCTCTATTATTTATTTCTTGCTTCACCACAAACTCTCTGTCAACATAACTCAAAAACGACGGTGATATCATTGACGGAAAAAATGACGTTGTCACTGTAAAGTTTAAGTTTATACTATTTGCTAGACATTTATAGTATAGTATTCCTAAACTCTTCAATATAGTATAGTTTACTATTAGAAAGATTATATACTATTTTGAAGTTTAATTTGATTTAAGTTATTATAAGTATATATTGTATTTTATGTTTGGGTTTAGATGATTAGGGTTAGGTTTTAGTATTTATGGGGTGGGGGTTAGGGTTTGAGGAAAGGTTTATGATTATTATTTATTAGTTTTCTATACTTTTTATCTTTTAATTCACTATCAATTCCATACTATTTATATATGATGCTCATCTTTATTACTTTATATATGTTAATGGAATAGAACATCTATTATGTACTATTTGTAAAGAATCTATACTATTTATGCTACATAAAATATAGAATCTTCGCTTATCTTCTCTACCGTTATTCCTCTGCTTATATCATTTCTTCAATTTTCTGTTGAAGAAATGAAATTTTTGTATGTGATAACTAATTAATTATCATCATATTATGTGTATGATTTAACTTTTAACAGTGTAACTCTTATCTTGTCCATGTGTATTAAATTGTCGATGCATTATTATTTCTTTCTCTATTACCGGCAACTTGAAAAAAGGGGGGTAATACCGGATACAACTTGGTCAAATTTTTATGTATTTAATTATGTCAAAATCAATGTTATATTCTTAATTTCTAATGAAAATTTGGTTACTTAGCAAATTCACCCTAAAAAGAAAGTATCTTGCTTTCTCAAAAAAAAAAAAAAAGCAAAAAAGTCTCTTGTTATACTATAATTCTATTTTGCACAAGGTTATAACTTATAAGCATTTTTATTGTAGTTATTTATTATATGAACGGTTTTTGTTTTTACAGAAGGACAAAACTGGTTTGATGAGAAGTCTAACGGCTGGGGTTTTTCATCCATGCTTTCTCTTGATGAAATTAATGCCAAAGATAGTGGATTTCTGGTCAATGGAGAGCTCAAGATTGTTGTCGAGATAGAACTTCTTGAAATTATTGGCAAAGTAGATGTTAATGGGTTTCACTTTCTTTCTTCACAGGTAAGAATTTAAGAAAAAAAATTGTGTAGAAATTTTACCAACGAGTGAAAACCTAATGTGTTAACTTGTATAACAAGGTGCTTTTGTGGTGTCTCGGGAATATAAATTCTACTTTATATTTTTTTTTGATCAAAAATCTACTTTATATTTATGTTTTCACTCTCAGGTGGAATCTGTGAGCCGTATGTTTGAAAAACATCCAGAAACTGCTTCTGAAGTCCATCTGAAGAACCCAAATCTTAGGACAGGTTACATGAATTTGCTACTCAGTCTGATAGATACTCTGTGCCTGTCTCCTCACAAACTTTCCAAGGGTGATCTAGACGAGGCGTATTATGCAATGGCATCCTTGACTGATGCTGGATTTAAGTTGGATTGGCTGGAGAATAAAATTTATCAAGTGTCAGAAATGAAGGAGAGAGAGAAAGATGGTGAGATTCGTAGGCAAGAGATTGAGAAAGAGTTGAAAGATTTGAAGGAGAAGTGCTCAGATGTGGAAGCTCGGCTGGAGAAGGAGAAGTCAGAGGCTTTGGCAGCTTGGCTGCTAAAACCCATATCTCATTCGATGATATAATCTAATAATCTCGAGTTATTAGACACTTGAAGTTTAATTGTTCTTTATTTGGTTATGCAATGTTGTTTGAATGAAGAAGTCACTTTGCAGTCTTAACATACGCCGCGCCGTACTTGTATCACTTCATGGAAACTATTGAAACTCCTTTTAATTTAGCTTTCCATGTGTGCGTACTTGCGAATCAAGTAACAAATATGTTTCAAGTTGTATTATAATTTGTTTTTTTATTAACCTGAGGTATTTCGTGTATACTGAAAGACCTCCATAAATAATGTGATTTAGTTTCACGGAGAAGGTGAACTGAACCTAATATGTGTAAACGTCTCAATCCCATTGACTACTCGACCACAAGGTCCAAAACATTATTTGTTTTTAAAATGACTTCTTTGTTCGAATGAATTAGTCTCTATTTTAACTTGTCTTTAGCAAACGCTGTTTGCATTCTTGAATATTCATGATGATGGTAGTCACGAAGAGGAGATATGATCATGGTCCTTTGTGAGCTTCAGTGTCAGTATTGCTATATAACCATCTCATATTCTGTTTGCATTCTTGAATATTCATGATGATGGTAGTCACGAAAAGGAGATATGATCATGGTCCTTGTGAGCTTCAGTGTCAGTATTGCTATATAATCATCTCATCTCTGTCTTTTTTTTTTTATCAAACCAACTTGCATTTAACTTAGAAGAGTTTAAATTCCATTAGAGGAGGATACAATAAAGTCACAAATGACCAACAACAATAAAAACAAAGGATATAATTGATACAACTCACAACAAGACACCATAAAAATCGCACAACAATTCTATAAGTTTTTTGAGTAGTTGCATCTAGTGTAATCCAAAAGATCACAATTACTGCACCAAGAGTAGGGAGGGGCATTAGTTGGGAGGAAAATCCATGCAATACCAACAACGCTTGAGCTTCCAATTCACTCCATACAAGAGGAAATATTGAGAAAAGAGACAGCTCCAAACATGAGATCATTGAGAATTCAGAATCAGTTAACACCATATTCAATAAGTGAAATATGCCTATAAGTTTCTCTTCCAACTGCCACAAAGAAGAGAAAACAACATCACAGAACCAAAAGCTAGACTGGATACAACAAGGAAACTGTATACTACAGTAAGAGGTCGCGCTGAGGTGACAAAGAACGACTTCACAAAGGAAGCTACCGGGTAATGAACCCTATAATCTGAAGCTAGACGGTGGAAAGCTTCTGATTTGTAATGATTGAGCAAGATTGTATCCACAAAACACTCCACTACTAGTGCATCAACATCCAAAGTCTAGTCCTCAAGACTTCGCAATGCTGCGTACTGAAGAGAGGGAGGATTGAGAACAGCTAGCAATCATACCACTACACTCATGTCCACACAAATATCTTGCAGAGAAACAAACAAGGCTTTTATGGCTGAGTTTGACAAGTAAAGCTCTAATTGATAATCCAATTCTTGAGTTCGTATAGCCATGGAAGAAACTATTTTTTTTTTCAAATCAGAGCATGAAACATAACTCAAACTCACAAGTTACGAGTTGATAGAGAGGTTGGGAACGCTGGAATATTGAGGATGAGTTGAACTTACGGTGGAAGAGAGCTCTCTACTTGTGGACAAACAAGGAGCTATACAACTCATGGAAACAAACGCCATGGCTGGGGTAGGGTACTCCAGATCTACGATTTGAGAAACTGTTTGGGGAGAGGGGTTGTGGGATTCATATACGAATGGATAAGAACGAGGATGAAGGTCGCATCTGGAGGCTCTGGCGGCTCGGTGAGAAAGAGAGACTCGAACGGTACTGGAGTAATCGTGCACGGTGGCGGATCTGGTGGAGGTCTTGACCACAACAAAAGAGGAGCTTTATCCATTGACGCCATAGAAGAAGAGAACGAACTTCTTCAGGAGAAGGAAAACTGTGCGTCGGATCTGGATCGGAGGAGGGCCATCAAGCGGAGGTGCCTAGGGAGACGGGCCTGGGAGCTTCTTCTCTCATCTCTGCCGTTATTAACTCATCTAAAAAGAAAATTTCATATCTATGCATCTTTTGAGATGAAAGAAAGAAGAACCAGTCGAGTTAACCTTACGACAATAGTAGGACTGACTCAAGACTATAATTACTCAAACACCTTTCAACTTTCAGTTATGTTCTTTTATGGTCGACAAGATATTTCCCCACGAGTACTATCATATAACACCAAATGTCTTTCGAAGTATGACTTCGTGTTATTTATCCCCGAGAATAAACTTTGAATCCTATTTTTCCATGAATATAAAGTTTCATTCATATTTCTCCACGAGTATAAAGATTAAAATCGAAAAGCCCATGAAATTAGTTTGTATTGGTTTATTGTTTTAAACAAACCAACAATTTTTAGGATTCTTGATGGAAATTTATTTGGCGTTTTTGTTTTTTTTTGGGTCTTTTAAGTTTTAAAATGTCAGTTTGAGATTTTATTCTGCTCCAAATTTATTTTTGATAAGATACTACTTTGTTTTGGTTTAGTTTAGTTTAGTTTGTCTCACGAGATTTGATATTTCAAGTTTGATTTTCAAAAATAATGAAAAAATTAAGATTGGTGGAGAAATAGAATTTGAACTTTATTCTTGGGGATAAATAGCACGAAGTCATACTTCGGGAGACATTTGGTGCTATATGATACTCGTGGGGAAATAGCTCGTCGACTCATTCTTTTATTATATATATAAAAAGAGTTGGGAAAATTGTTTTTGTAGGCCAAAAAAACATGTACATTGTCCGATTAGGCTAATCCCAACCTATAATTGTTTCACTAGGATAATTTTTTCAAAATGTCAAATGTACCCTTAAAAATACAATTAAAAATCTAATTGTCAAATATAAAAATATAAGTTAATACTTAAACTAATTAATATCTCCAATATGGAAACTAATATTCAAATATAAAAATATAAAACTAAATATCAAATGAAAAATACAATTAAAATATAAAAATATAAAACTAGTTGTCAAATATTAAAATACAATTAAAAAATAATTGTCAAATATAAAAATATAAGTTAATAACTAAACTAATTAATATTTCCAATAAGGAAACTAATTAAACTAATTGTCAAGTATAAAAATATGAGCTAATAGTTCAAATTTTTCAAGGATTTTTAATGCCAAAACCCCTCAATTATGTATCATTCGGGTAGAAACCCCTTAATTATTGAATTAATGTATAAACCCCCCAAGTCACTTATCTTAATATAAAAGGCCCTCCGTTAAGTGTGCCGTTAAACAAAACGATGTGTTTTGATTATTTTGAAACTACATGAATTCTGTAAAGAAAACAACACAACATTGACCTAAAACATCACGTAACGTACGTGTTCTAAAAATCCTAAAATTTTTTAAATTCTAGAATTTTTGAGTTTCAGTTGTGAGATTCGAAAGAAGTGAATTCTACCGAGGCTTAAAGAGTCGTTTTGTCTTTCGTGTGTCCTTGTCAAATTCGAAAAGAGAGAGTGAAGGAAGCGTGAGGAAAACTGAAGCAAGAGAGTGAAAGAGTTGTCTGTAGTTGCTTGGAGCTTTGAAGATGAACAGGTAAATTTTTTTGTTATTTGCTTTTTTCTGATTTGTTGGTTTTATTATGAGTTTGATGGGTTTAAAAAAGTTACTTATAAACAGGAGAATTCCTATTCGCTTACATGTTGGAGGATACTGGGCAACAGATGGAACATATAATGGTGGTGAAACAAGATGTTGTAGAATTGATTTTGAAGAACCAACTCTTAGGATGCTTGAAAGTATAATTACGAGTGGTGGTTTTCCAGAGAACATGAATAAGTTCTCTTATTTCTCTTCTGGAAAAGTAGATCAGAGTAGGAAAGATATTTGTTCTGATACAGATGTGGTGGAGATGGTGAACTCCTTAACTGAATTGGAAAGTATAAATCTTTTTGCAGTAAGAGCTGATGATCCTTATCTCGATGATGTCCTCATTGGAGAAGATGAATATGAAGAGGAACAGAAGAGTGATGATGAACATATTGATTTTTACAGAGATGATTATGTTGAGAGTGAAGACATAGATGATGATGAGGGAAAAGTTGAGTTTCGAGTTAGCCAAGAATTTATTTCACAAGCTAAGTGTAGAGAGGCAATAGAGAAGTATGCAGTGAAAGAGAGGGTCAATATTCGTTTTCAAAGATCAGAGAGGAAGAAAGTAGCAGCAGAGTGTGTAGCGGATGGATGTGAGTGGAGGCTATATGCATCTATCAATAGTAGATCACCTAATATGGTTGTCAGATCCTACAAAGGTACACATTCTTGTTATCCTACAGGAACTGTTGATCTCTACACTGCTGCAAAGATAGCTGCTGATTTTCTAAACGAGTTTAGGACAAACCCAAACCTCAAAGCTGACCAAATAATGCAGCGGTTGGCTCTTAAAGGTCTTCGTGTTCCTAAGACAAAATGTCAGAGTGCAAGGCAAATAATGTTGCACATTATTAGTGACGAGTATGCTGAGCAGTTTACAAGGATGTATGACTATGTTGAAGAACTAAAGAAGACAAATCCTGGTTCAACGGTCATATTAGGTACAAAAGAGAAAGTTTTTGAAAAGTTTTATACTTGTTTTGAGTCTCAAAAATCTGGATGGAAGAGTGCTTGTCGTCGTATCATTCATTTGGATGGAACATTCTTAAAAGGGCGAATGAAAGGGCAATTACTGACTGCAGTAGGAAGGGATCCGAATGACCACATGTTCATCATTGCTTGGGCTCTTGTTCCTGTGGAAAACAAGGTGTATTGGGAGTGGTTTATGGAGTTACTGAGAGAAGACTTAGGTTTAGAGCTTGGAAATGGTTTAGCATTATCTTCAGACCAGCAAAAAGGTTTGATACATGCCATCAAAAATGTGCTTCCCTATGCTGAGCACAGAATGTGTGCGAGGCATATCTTTGCCAACTTGAAAAAAAGACATGGTTCAAATGATCCTCTACATAATCTATTTTGGAAGTGTGCAAGAGCTTACAATAAGCATGTATTTGAGAGAAATCTAGAGAAGATGAAAACTATTAAACTTGATGCTTATGAGGAAGTGAAAAGGAGCGTGAATTCAAACTGGTCTAGGTATGTGGTTTCTCTTAATAATATTTGGATATTTTGGTTGGTTTTGTTTCTTTTGTATTGTAATGTATTTGTTATTATTGTTATGCAGGGCATTTTTCAGTGACGTTGCAAAGTCTCCAGCTGTTGAAAACAATATTAGCGAGTCTTATAATGCTATTTTGAAAGAAGCTCGTCGAAAACCAGTTATTGCATTGCTTGAAGACATTAGGAGGCATATTATGTCAAGCAACAACGTAAAGATCAAGGAGATTAATAATGCTAAAGGCTTGATCACACCAAAAGCGTTAGCTATCATAGAGAAGCGTAAGAGGAGCCTGAAATGGTGTCATCCATATTCAAATGGGAGAGGCATCTACGAGGTTGATCATGGAAGAAACAAGTATGTTGTGCGAGTAAGAGACAATGTTTCCTGCACTTGTCGGGCCTATGACGTAAGTGGCATTCCTTGCTGCCACATAATGTCAGCAATGTACGCTGAGTTTAAAGGTACAAGATTGCCAGAGACTGTGGTATTAGATTGTTATTCTATTGAGAAGTGGAAGCTCTGTTACAGCTATCTTATTTTCCCTGTCAATGGGATGGAGTTATGGGATAAACATTCTGATGTAGTTGTCATGCCTCCTCCCGATAGAATCATGCCGGGCAGACCAAAAAAGAATGACAGAATCCGTGATCCAAGTGAAAAAGACAGCTCTAAATCAAGTCAATCTCAAGATGAAATCCCTCAGCCGGCAGAAACACCATCAGAAAAAATTGTTGTGGTAAGTTATTATGTTTTTGGCTAATATTTTTGCATCAATGACTGGTTGAACATTTTTTTGTAGAAATGTTCTAATTGTGGAGCTCCCGGACATAACAAAAGAACTTGTAAAGAAGCACCAGTGAACCCACCTAATCCACCAAAACCGCCTTCAGAATTTCCTTCGTTTCATGCCAACATTATAATGGTAATGGTAACTTTTTTATGGTTTCTTATTGTAATGGCAATCCGCATAAGTCATTTCTCTTTTATTGCTTGGTTTGATTCATTGTGTTCTTATTTTGTAGACATGTAGTAACTGTCGCCAAACTGGACATAACAAGCGAAAATGTAAGCTACCCTCTGTGCCTAAGCCTCCCAATATGCCACAAGGAAGACCATCCAAGAAATCAAAGGCTTCCACGCCATTCACTGAAAACGACCAAACTGAAAAGTCTCGATGAATTAGTTTATTCTGATGTTGTTATTTAGGATTGTCTCAGCTTAAGGTCATTAGAACCATATTTTGATTTCATTATATCTCGGCTGAAGTCAGTAGAACCTTCTTTTGGTGTTTCAAATTACTTCGATTAAGGTCATAAGAACCATATTACTTTTCCTTTGTTTTTTTTATATTTCATATTTATGTTAAAATTTTCAAGTTCGTGTGTATTTTAATCATTTTGTGACTTTAAGATATTGAAATTTTCAAGTTTGTGTATACTCCAATATCAACAGAGAATTGAAAAATAAGAACTGAAATCAAAGACATAAGAACCAAAATATCTGCTTAAACTTTTTGCCAAAATGTGAATTTTCATATTTAATATGAAGCTTGTTTGTAACACGTTACAAAATGTGAAGAACATAATTAGAGCTTACCTTGGCAAAATAAATTAAAAATAAGGTAAAGTCTAAACTAGATGATACTTAAATCATTAACTTGGACCAATTTAGACTTATGAAACAAAATGATGCAAAGAACGGTAGTGATAATCAAAACAACATTTGCACTAACAGGCAGAGCACGAAAATAACTATGAGCCAGCAGAATCTAAGAGCTTAGACACAGCACCTCCAAAGCTAGCTTAATGGCAACGTGTTGACTAGGGTAGACCAAATGCCATTGCGACGACGAAGCCGATCCGAAATACATTAACCTGGAACTGAAAGAACCATCCAACATGAGACCACGACTCCAAGATGGCAAGGTGAGAAGGGAGTCTTCGAAGGCAGTAGGCAGAGGTGATGACCCAGCAAAACTCTGGCCACTAACGAAAGAAGAGGTTGCTTGGGAGAGACCCCAAGAGGAAGCAAAAGATATGGAGAAGAGACAGGCTGATACATATAAAGAGCAAAGCCGAAATAGACTTTGCTTCTCTAACTTTCATAAACGAAGAAGAAGACTGGAGAAAGATTGGAGAAACTTAAAAAAAACCCTAGAATTTTTGATTTGGGAATTTCGGAATGAGATAAAAAGAGAATATGAATGCTATGACGTTTCTGGTTTTAAATGAATAGCTGGTTTTAGACTTGACGACAAATCTTTGACCAAAAAAAAAAAAAAAAAAGACTTGACGACAAATCACAACTTTTAACGAAAGTATAGACGGAGGGGTCAAGTTGTTAAAATAAGTGAGCTGGGGGGTTAATACGTTGAATCAATAATTGAGGGGTTTCTATTCGAATGAAACGTAATTGAGGGGTTTTGGCATTAAAAATCCATTTTTCAAATATGGAAAATGAATATTTCCAAATATTTTCTTCCCATATTTTCGAAATTGTTCATGATTATTCGTAGAATTCGCATTCTACTATATGTAGAATACAAAAAAACATGTTTGAACTCAATTTCTACCGATTTTAGATTTTCGAGTAATGTGTAGATTATGTGTTCTACATGTTTTAGAGCGATAATTTAAGCGTAGAATGTGTATTCTAAATATTTTTAGATTACTTCAATTTACGTAGATGAAATATTCTAACTTTAGTAGATTTAATGAAAAACGTGGATTTCATTTTTCACTGCGCAGAATGTCAATTCTGCTTTCCAGAGAATGAAATCTAAAATTTTGATTTAAACATTTTTTTCAAAAAAAAAACACCTCTAATTTGATTTAGAGCATGAATAACCCTGGTTCTTACCAGGGTTCTTAGGGGATGGGACCCGCTTTTTTTTTTAAAACCCAACTCTTAAAACCCTTCTGCAAGAGCTGGTTCTTGGGAAGTTCTTGTACTGTTCACGGGCCCCACTGACACGTGGTGGCCCGTGATTAGTTCATCTTTTTTTTTTTTAAACAGAAAAAAAGGAAAAAAAAAAGCTAAGAACCCCTAAAGGGTTCTTATGGTTAAACATGGTCTTAGGTATTTCATCAGTAATTCCTATTTTTCCAAATTTATTTTATTAATTTTTATAAATAGAAAAGGGCATTATAGGTAAAAATGGTACAAATTTAGAATCTATACTATATTAAAAGGCCAATATGAGAGAATATTAGGGTGTCCACGTCTGCTTAAAAAATCGACCAATAGGGGCGTCCTTTTTTGCCACATAATCAGTCATTTATTCCTGGGCTTCTACGTTTTATTGAGGCCCAAAGTGATAAAAACTCACGTTTTTCTACACAAAGGTGACGCTTCCTTTCCTTACCATCATCACTTCTCTCATATATGTTGAATCAAATCTCTGTTGAATCAAATTAGACAAGTAATCAACGCCGTCGAATAAACCCAGTGGTAATAGTGACGAACGAGCCTCAAAACGACGGCGTCCAGTCTGAAGATGAGAACAGCAATCGGAACGGAGGTAATTAGAGAAGAAGAGTTTGGGAAGATGATCGGGCAACGAATCAAGTGGTGGTTATGAACGAGTCTCGAAACAACGGGGTACTGACTGGTGATGATAACGACCCACGCCTCCATCCTTTTTTCACTGAGCTTGCGACCACCAACGTCGTACTCCCCTCAGATCGCGTCGGTGCTTCATCTGGCACCACCATCGCCTGTTGCTCCTCCGCTTACGATGCAAAGGTGGCCGCCACTTTACTTGACGACGCGATTCCCTTCGTCTCATCCTTATTTCACGACATCCCCGCCGTCGTATCTATTCTCATCGTCGCTCAGCTACTCTCCGTACCAGACACCGTCTCGAGGATCGTCGACACCGCAAGAAACTTGACGGCCTTTCGATTGTGGCAGGGATGGTTTTGTGTGAGTTGCATTCTTGGCTGTTTATTTGAAAGAATTTGTTTTGGAGATGTTGAGGTCATAATATTATAAATTTTGTTGCAGGATAGGGGAGGTCTCAGGAGTTATAGTATTGGAGGTGAGACTCTAAAGTCATCCCCCACAACTGTTTTCTTGGCGATAATCTCTTCTGATTTTCTGGTTATAAAAAATAGGAACTTGAGCATGCAAAAAGACGTGGAGCAAAATTTTATGCTGAGTTTTGTGGATATGAGATGTCAGGTTAGGCTCATACATTAGTAAAAACAAACTTTACTATTCCACAGATAAACACAATTTGAGTTTCATCAGAATGAAATCTTCTTGGCATTTAGGTCATGCACACCATATTACTCAACCTCCTGAAGATGGAAAGGGAGCTGTTCTGGTCATGTCACAAGACTTAAGACAGGTAACTGAATCGTTCCAGTACTTAAACTCCCAGATTTTGATTATTGGCTTAGTGGGTTTTGGGTTATTAGCCAATGAAGATTCATTTCGTAATGTATGTATTTGACACTACTACAGGTGAAAAGTATGCCTGAGCTGAGTGATGGTTACAGCATTGTGGGCCTTTCTCAGGTTAACATGATTGAGTTTGCTCTGATTGAATTTTGCGATGATGCACCCCCTGTATGTTCCATTAACACATGCCTGTGTAATCGTCAATGTTTTCTCTGTAATGATTATTATTAATGTTGGTTAATGTAGGTTAAGAGTTTTGTATCCGTAGGGGGATCTCATGCTGGCTCTGCATCTATTCCTTTTGTGGTGTAAGTTACTATCTTCCCTCCAAAAGTTTGGTTTCTTCTGTCGTAAACACCGAGCTTTTTTGTAAACATTCTCTTGAATTTTTTGTAGGTTCGTACGACTAGAGTTGACTGGTGAAGTGCATGAAATAAAAAAAGCACCAAGATATACGTGAGCAGTTACAATCAGAGTTGTGCATTATCAGTCCCAGATTGAGAATTATTGGGTTTTCTTTCGCTACCTGGCGGGCAACATGCTTTCCGGAAACGTTGAATCTGCTCTCTTCGTCAACAGCAAACATAATATGTATGTCTCTACCAACTTGCATGGCTTGAGAAATTTGCCATCATCCCAGCTAATATTCTTGTGGGTCTTCGCAGTGATCTCTCTTATAACAACTTCTCATGGTCATCGAATTGTCATGAAAAGAGGTATGAACATGAAATGGAACATTTTTTGTATCTTATATAGTATCTCCGGCTCATGTTGAAGTTTCTGCTGATGAATCAGTAACATTAACACATACCGGAGCTCAAACTTGAAAAATAATTTGTAAGAACAAGAGTGGTTCATACTACTTTGTAGTTCTTTCTTTTGTATATAGCAATAAAACATGTTTGCATGTTTCTGCTATACGATAGAATAGAAAACATGTTTGCATGTCAAACAGAACTGGTCTTCTTCCATGCTCTGGTCCAGTCATCTGAAAGAGCTGTTAGTACACATTCAGCTTTTATTTTGTGCAATACAATATTAAGCTTTATTAAGTTAATATAAACATTGTGTTCTTTTTGAGCCTTATTAACTATATATTGATGGTTGATACTCATTTTTTATATTGTAGATCAGAGATCATTACATATAAACTGCGGTGGAGAAAGTGTACATGTTACAAACTCCTCCAGAAAAGTCACTTATCAAGCTGATAACAATAAGGTCTTGGCGGCAACAAATCTTCACCTGGAAAGATGGGGAATCAGCAACACAGGAGCAGCCAAATCTAAGACCTGTCGTTGCTGATGTTGTCACTGCACTCACTTACCCCGCCTCCCAAAAGTTTGATCCTATGTCTCAGCAAGTCCAAGGCTCCCTTTTTGCCTCTGGGACTCCACCTAGATCAAGGAGGGTCTGAAAACAAATCCTTAGAACCGCAATGTTGTGAGCACTGATTTCAACTTGCCTGTTTCTGCTGGTAAGTCTAGGCTTGGGAAAAATCAGAACACTAAAGATCGTTCACTGCAACAAAGGAGGAAGCAACTCTGGTCATTTCACTATTTATCCAAGGAAAGGCGAGACCTGGGCTCTATTCAAGAACTGGGATATTAACAGGTCTTCAGAGCCAGATTCTCACCGCATATATTGAATATAATTTTCTACCCTAAGAACACATGTACGTTTTAGCTTCTATGCAATGTGGTTCATCTCACAGGTTGTGTCATATGGCACTAGCCATAAATTTACTTACCTTTTAAAGGCAAGTGCAATTCTATATTTTCATATATGGTAGCATAGTGGGAGAAATATATATATATATATATATATATATATATATATATATATATATATATATATATATATATATATATATTTATAAACTGATATTATTTAATCAACATAAGATTTGGAAGATGGTTAGTTATTTTGGTTCTTTAAATTTATTTAAGATTCTTGTGCAAAAATAAAAATGTATATGGGAAAAAGGCAACAATAACGGTAGAAATTCAGTATAAACCCAATATTAACCACAAAACCACAAAATTTAGACTAATAGATTTATTAAAGGTGTATACGATAGGATAATTATAATGGGGGAACGTTTTAGTAGAGGTATATGGCTTCACAGGTAAGAGCAAATGCAACAGTAAAAGATCATAGTGATATAATTCATTTTAAAGTAATAGATTTAAAATTTAAAATAAGTAACATTTGTTAATTATAAAATGATTTATTATCTCATAATGCACTTAATAATTTGGGACTGTAATATTTTATACAGAAAATTAGAAAATTAAAATGTTAGCTTTCAAAATCATTTTTTCTACAGTTTTTATTTATTGCTTTGGAAATAAATTTACAGCAAAATAAGTAAAGTCAAAGCAAAGAAACTCACAATCTATTTTCTAAAGCATAAAAACAAAAATTACAGTATCAACCAAACAATCTCTTAACTTTAGATTTTATTGTTGTAGAATTATTTCAAAGATTGTAAAACACTAAATATAAAATTGTAAAAAAATGATTTCTGGAGCCAACTAATCATGGGTACTAAATCAAATGTAACTGAAAAAATTCGCATGACGTAAGAAACTAACCACGACATTCCAAAACAAAACTTACAGTTGGAATACATTTAAATTGGTATGTAAAATACAATTTTTACATAGCAAAACATACATCTTAACTCATATAGAACTATATTACAAATTAATGATAATGAAGCTTACACTATAGGTCCACCAAGCATCTCTATTCAAGGAGTTGCACAGCAAAAGTAATTGAAAATGTATTTTTGGGTGGTGATATGCAATTATCCAAAATATTTTAAGGTACAAACAAATACAAATTTACAGATGTATAATACATACTGAAATTATTAATTATTAAAGACTTAAAAAAAAATAAGAGTAAAGTTCAATACATGAGTCCGAGGTAAATCCCCAATCTACAGATAAAAAGATTATCATCAAGCAAACATAACTAAGAACATTTTTTCAGTGCAAGCTGTCTATGTAATTTGGATTCAATTTTAGTATTTGGCAAACTAATACAAATAATTTTATTATAAAAATGCGAGAAAATAAAGCTATATGCAACATTCAAACAACAAAAAATCAGAGCATATTCCTCCTCTTATACTATATCCTACACACTAGATAGTATATATATGAACACAAGAAGATTTTACAATATTTGATATTTACACAACCAAATCATTAGTAAAATTTCAATAGTAATTATCCGCGCGTAGCGCGGAAAACGACCTAGTTAGTCTAATGAGACAATGTACATGTTTTTTAAGCCTGAAAAAAAGAATTTTCCCAAAAATGTTTTGCTTGTTTGACAACTTTTTATTGACCCGTAAACAATTAAAAAGTACATTAAAAAGTTTATTTTTAAGTTGGACCTTTAATTATTGTGTTTCAAATCCTCCACATCAATGAGTAGCCCTGAGTTAACCTTTTGGGATGAAAAGTTAGAATCCAGAATGCATATTCTCCAAGTAACCCTACGAGGAGAGAGCTAAAGCGATTCTCATCCCAGTGTACGTAATCCAAAGGCCATGCATTCTGTAAAGAATACTTTTCACAGGAGCAGTCCAACTCATAAAGGCTTCAATCCATATTGGAATCTTACTTTCACTTTCAATAGTTTTTTTTTCCTTCTCTTCAAGTTGTTGCAAGGGCAAGGCCTCATCACGTTCTCTTCATTTCTTGATAGTTCGATTTGTATAGAAATCTATGGGGAAGCCATTTAATAAGAAGATCACTTGGGTGATCAAGAATTTCTCTTCTTTGAAATCAGAGAAATTTTGTTCTGATCGTTTCGTGGTCGGTGGCTGCAAATGGTAAGAAGATAATGTTGTCTTCTAATGTCCTTTTCCAAGTCAGGTTTACGCTATATTCTCTTCTGTTTTAGTGGCTTCTTTATTTTTTGTTTGCTGGTGCACATGTTAGGTATCTCTCTGCTTATCCCAAGGGAAGTAATAACAATGATCACTTGTCTCTGTTTCTGGAAGTGGACAATCATGGATCACTGCCTATTGGATGGAGAATACACGCAAAATTTTCATTCACCGTATCAAATCAACTTTCGAAAAAACTCTCTATAAAAGATGATGGCAAGAGCATCTTTAACTCATCTCTTTATTTTTTTCTAAAAACATTTATTATAGAATTGAGTTTGTTCCAATATATGTATTGATAATAAAAAAATTCTATAAGGAAAATATAGATTAATGTTATTTTCGACTTGAAGAGGCATATATTGTAGCAAAACTCATTTTTACAAGAAAAATATAGAGGTGAATTGGAAATGATCTAAAAATATTTGGATGAGTTGCTGTCTCTAGTCTTTTTATTTGTGATTTGAAATATGAATGTTAAGATATGGAAAAATTATTTAGACGTTGTGCAAAGTTAGTTATGGCTTGAGTTCTATGTTTTTTTCAAGGCTTGTGTTGGGTAGTTTTAAATTAGTACTTTAATTGTTTTTGTGCCAATATCCACAAGAGCTATAGTCCTTCTTTATTCGATGTAAATGAACTGATTTAAATAAAATTTTGTTTTGTGATTGTACAGAATTACAACAGTGGTTTGAGCAGAAGACTCCAGGCTGGGGTCGTCTATCCATATTGCCCCTTAATGATCTCCTCGCCAAAGATTCCGGATTTCTTATAAATGGGGATCTCAAAATATTGGTTGAGATAAATGTTCTTGAAGTCGTTGGCAAATTAGATGTGTCAGAGGAAACTTCAACAATAATAGAAACAATGGATGTTAATGGCTTTCAGATTCTTCCTTTACATGTGAGTGTTTGTATAATTTAAGCCACGAGAGATAACATAATGTTTGTTATCCATAGTATGGTGCCTTAATGGTGTATATTTCACAGGCAGAATCTGTGAGCCGTATGTTTGAAAGACACTCTGAGTTTGCATCTGAGTTCCGTCCAAGAAACCCAAATCTAAGGACAGCTTACATAAGCTTCCTACTCAGTCTGATTGAGACTATGTGCTTGTCGCCTCAGGAGCTCTCCCAAGATGATCTGTCTGATGCTTATGCTGCAATGGGATTCATGAGAGATGCTGGATTTAAGTTGGATTGGTTGGAGAAGAAGCTTGATGAGGTGTCAGAGAAGAAGATGAATGAGGAAGCTTCTGTGTCTGGGCTACAAGAAATGGAGGAAGATTTGAGGGACTTGAAGAGAAAGTGTTCGGACATGGAAGCTCTAGTGGAGAAAGAGAAGGTGAAGATGTCGGCTGCAAAAGCTCCTCTCTCATTTGATGAAGTTGTTTAATGTTGTTGAGATCTTGAAGCACTTGGGGAGTTTGGTTCTGGTTTGTTAAGGAGAGACTCATGACTTGAAATTTCCACAATGGTTGTAAATTTCTAATTGTGTAAAGGGATCAATCATAGAATATACAATCTCTAAGAAATGGAAAAGAAAAGATAAACTATCCAACATTTTCTATATTTTTTAATAACGCATTCATTAGGATGACTTGACTTGCATAACAAAAGTGCTGAAGTATGAATCAAGTAACAACTATGAACTAAGTTTTGGGATATTTCCTGTTATGGAAATGTTTGAGTTTTAGGGTTTTGCCTTGTTTCTGTCCCTTTTTCTCAATGCCTTGATGAAAAAGAAAGGAGTCATTCTGTTCATATTCTCTTATAGTAATACTATTAAATATTAAGGATAATTGTAGTGTCTTATTTTTGCATATGTTGTTAAGAAAATTAATCATCAACCATTAAATCATCAAGTTTTGCCTTATTTCTGCCCACAACTAAATATTATGATATTAATTTATATATATTGAGCAAATTGATGATTTAATAGTTGATGATTAATCCTGAGACACATGAAAATAAAAAAAAGTCATCAAATAAAATTTCTTAACATATCTATCTTACCTTTTTTGATCTTTATATGTTGAGAAACTTTCAGCGTTTAAACTTTTTAATACTGGTCAAATCATGATAATATCATCATATAATATTATTCCATTACTTCAAACCGGAAGAGAAAAAAAGCCAGAGGATTCAAAAGTTTCTGAAACACAAGACTGCGTTGTAGGATGTGAGTTGCACACACTTTTCAAGGTTCAAGAAACAGTAGGCTCAAACCGCAAAAATCAAAACAATATAGTTTTTGGTCGGTTATAAAAGTGATAAAAAGTCAAAACGACTAGAAAACCAGTCGTTTTGATTGAAGCTCATTTCGATCAAGGCCCAAGTGAAAACCGACTTAGAGCATTAGCAATAAGCAGCCTATAAAGGAAGGTAAATGTCACCAATCGAGGGGGGACTCTTACATAAACATACAGACATGGTTCTTAACCTGTTTTGTTCTAATCGGTTTATTTTCACTTCCAGTACTTCCGGCGATATAACGTTCGCTGGCGCTTGTAACCATCACCTTTTTCTTATAAATCATTGTTAATCAAAGAAACGCTTTTTGTCATACCCACAATCGAGTTAGGCCTAAGCCGTGAGAGCTAGTCAAACTCAAATCTAACAGTTGGCGTCCACCGTGAAACTGATTCAGTAGCGTTACCAAACCAGCCATGAGTGAAGAAGATACTAACATCACCGACCAGCGAGTGGCGACGACCGAGGACCCTCCCTCGTTGATTGTTCTGTTGGATACTATGTTGGCTCGTTTCACCCAACCGGACGAGATCCAAAAAGTGACTAACGCGCGCCTCGACACTCTAGCAACCGCCCTCATTCTAGCTAACCCCACCGCTAGCAACCCTCCAACGGTTAGGCGACAGCTTTTTAATACTAACCTTCAAGCCGTAGACGCCGAAGAGGTCTTTCCTGGAGCAGATCTGACAACTGACGCCGTGAACCAAACCCTCAGAGGCGTAGACCCAACGACCAGCCGTCAGATCGCCAAGCTCCAGCTCTCTCTCAAAGACATAAACTCCAGGATTCACCACGTAGTGACAACAGCTCCAAAGATAAAACACGTACACGAAGAAACCCTCTGGAACTCTTTCTCTCGAAAGATAACCGCCGTGAAACTGAAGCCTTACAATAGAAAGTTTCACGTCGAGTCTTACACCGGCACAACTGACCCGAAAACACACATGAAAACCTTCCATATCGCGATCGCTCACCATCAGCTCTCCCCAGAGGAAGAATATGTCGGCAAGAGCCAGCTGTTCGTGGAGACCTTGTCCAGACCATCACTATCATGGTTCTCTCGCCTCTCTGAAGGCTCGATCGACAGTTTCCACGATCTGTCCTCTCAGTTCCTCAAGCACTTCGATATGTTCTCTATCAACAGAGCTCAAGTCTCAAACCTATGGAAGCTGTCCCAAAATTCTCACGAAAGTCTCAAGGACTACATGGTCCGATTTAAAGAAATCTTGGCTAAGATCCACATCCCAGACAAACTGGCAGTTGAAGCTCTCCGACACACCCTCTGGATTAACTCCAATTTTCGGAAAGACTTCACTGTCAGTTCGACCATATCCCTCCAAGATGCCTTCCACCACTCCAAGAACTTTATCAGACTGGAGGACGAGAAGAAGGCTTTCTTCGGAAAACAGAACGCGGCCAAGAAGGAAACCAAAATAGGTGATACCGCTATGGAGCCACGACAACACACCGCCTTTTACAAAGCCGACAGAAAGAAGGGCATCATATATACCGTTTCCGAAGGGGACTCTTACGCAACAGAGAGACGGCGGCTAGGATTAGGGTTCTTAACATGTTTTGTTCTAGTCGGTTTACTTTCACTACCAATACTTCCGGCGACGTAACCATCACCTTTTTCCTTATAAATCATCGTTAATCAAAGAAACACTTTTTTCATACCCACAATCAAGTTAGGCCTAAGCCGTGAGAGCCAGTCGAACTTAGATCTAACAGTTGGCGCCCACCGTGGGGCAATATCTTTGCCTTTTTCCGTGCAAGTCAACTGGCGATCAGATCCTTTCCCGGCGACATGGCTTCTGTAAAATGTATATATATTACAACAATTAAGAGAGAGAAAGTAGAGAGAATACATGTGCTAGAAGAGAAAAATGAGGAAGTGGCGGAGAGGAGCGACCATTTATGGAGAGAGGGAGCACACGGCTCCCGGGGGACAATAATTAGGTCTAGAAAGGCTTAGTTGAGCCTCGGGGTCGTCGAAAGCCCAACTTACCCGAGACGCTTCGCCTTCCCGCTCCAAAAGCCCATTTTGCTCGTGGCGATTCGTCTTCCCGGTTAAACTGAAAAACCCGAAGAATCGGTTTGAAATGTACCGAGGAGGGGTTAAGTCGAGTTGTTACGATGAAACTTGCGGTTCAGGGCTAGTGACCAAACGACTCACGACCTGACTCAACAGCAAAGCGACTACAGTCCAACTACTTTTTCTGAACCCGACCAACAGATTCACTGAGATCGTCCGCGACAATCACGAGTGAACATGGGGGACTTACTGTAGGAGGTGAGTTGCACCCACCTTCCAAGGCCCAAAAAACAGTAGGCCCGGACCATAGAGACCAAAACGATGTAGTTTTCGGCCGGCTACAAAAGCGACAAAAGAGCCAAAACGACCAGAAGCCCGGTCGTTTTCGTCGAAGCCCATTTCGACCAAGGCTCAAGTGGAAACCGGCTTACGGAATTAGCGATAAACAACCTATAAAAGGAGACGAAATGTCACCAACCAAGGGGGGACTCTTACACAAACATACTGACGACGGCTAGGATTAAGGTTCTTAACATGTTTTGTTCTAGTCGATTTACTGTCACTTCCAGTACTTCGGGTGACCTAATGTTCACCGACGCTTGTAACTGTCACCTTTTTCTTTATAAATCATCGTTAATCAAAGAAACACTTTTTGTCATATCCACAATCGAGTTAGCTGTGAGAGACAGTCGAACTCAGATCTAACATGCGTGACGTTTCTTTCCCCACTTGGTAGACAACGTGTCGGTTTAACGACACAAAAAGAGTTTTCAACATTTTTCCTACTGAGCAAGTCTTTTTTTTGGCCCAAGTCAGTTTCACTAAAACAACACTGCCATCATTTTCTTTTCAGATATTTTCTCTCGCGCATTCGACCATCTCAGTTTCTTATCG
The DNA here is from genome assembly GCA_905132765.1 of Moricandia arvensis. Lineage (NCBI taxonomy): Eukaryota > Viridiplantae > Streptophyta > Magnoliopsida > Brassicales > Brassicaceae > Moricandia > Moricandia arvensis. The sequence goes on from CAJHQP010003411.1 coordinate 33,311, forward strand.
CTTTCCCGAACGTAACCTAAACGATTCTCACTCCACACGTTTCTCTCTGAGGTTGATCCTTCTACTCTGATACCCTCTTCGTCATGTATAATCCGTTACAATTTTGAAACTGAAGATTGTTTTACAAGCTTCTAAAATCTCGAAATTAGGGTTTTTCTGATCCAAATTGTTGCTTGATTAGGTTACTCCTTTAAGATCAATGGGGAAGGAAGTTGATAACAAGTTCACTTGGGTGATTAGGAACTTCTCCGCTCTGCAATCCCAGAAAGTTTATTCTGATGAGTTCGTTGTTGGTGGCTGTAAATGGTAGGCGAAGATTGCTACTTTTTAAATTAATTTCGTCCATTTATGTATTTATTTTTCATTTTGTTACTGTTTTTTTTTTTCTTTTCTTGAAGGCGTCTTCTTGCTTTTCCTAAAGGAAATGGTGTTAAGTGTTTGTCTCTGTATCTGGACGTTGCTGATAGTGAATCATTGCCCCATGGATGGAGAAGACGAGCGAAACTGTGCTTAAGTGTAGTGAATCAAGTTTCTGAAGAACGCTCCCAGAATAAAGGTGAATACTTTATATTTGTTGGCGAATAGTTGTCAGATCTTGTCTCCAGACTATTATATGTGAGTTACAGTATGATTTATACCAAAAGTAATCATTTAGACAGTAACAATGCTGCTGAACTGGAGTTCTATGTTGCTGGAGCGTCTTTGAGCTTGGTTGGTTTAGATTTGGTTTCACAGATTACGCTCCCAGTAAATCGTTAACAGAGATGTTTGTTATCGTGGAGTATATAAGCTCATGTATGGCTTGATTTGATTTGATGTGAAGTCAATGATAAGATGTTTTTGTTTTGACAGTCACAGAGCACTGGTTTGATGCGAGGGACTGTGACTTTGGTTTTACATCAATGCTTCCACTTCACAGAATTTATCGTAAAGATGGTGGATTCCTGGTAAACGGAGAGCTCAAGATTGTTGCTGAGGTAGATGTTCTTGAGTTTATTGGAAAACTCGATGTATCAGATGAAACGGAAGAGGAAACCGAGTCACTGAGCAAGATAGAGGAAGATGATGATGGTGTGGAGGCTAGTGATGTTCTTGATGTTTCAGTAAATGAAAGCATGGACGTCAATGGCTTTCAAGTTCTTCCTTCTCAGGTATTAAATCAATGATGGTGCCAACGTCTTGGTTGTTTCATAGATATTCCAACCACAAGGGACAGGATCAGGTGTTTTATAATTCAGTTCCTTTTGTAGTTTTGTTACTCGCAGGAAGAAGATGTGGTTTTCTGTTTTGTAAATTGTTGCTCAAGTATTAGAAGATCACATATAAATTCAGTGAAAGTAAGAAAGACAAACAATCATAAAAGTTTTTTTGCAGAATATTAGGGAAACTGTAATATTGGAGTATGTTGTGGTCTGCTTTGAGTGTTTTATTTTAGGTTTTACTTTATTCATCCTTTTTAACTTGCAGGTGGAAACCGTGAGCCGTATATTTGAAAGACACCCTGACATTGCATCAAAGTTCCGTCCAAAGAACCAGCATCTGAGGACGGCTTACATCAACGTCCTCCTCAGCCTAATCAAGACGCTGTGCCAGTCGACTCAGGAGCTCTCCAAGGATGATCTAAATGACGCATATGCTTCTCTTGCATACTTGACAGACGCAGGGCTGAATCTAGATTGGTTGGAAGAGAAATTGGAAGAAATGTCAGAAAAGAAGGAGAAACAGGAAGATGGTGAGAAAAGGATGAAAGAGATAGAGGAAGAGTTGAAGGATTTGAAGCAGAAGTGCTCAAACCTGGAAGCTGAGCTGGAGAAGGAGAAAGCAGATGTGTCTGTGGCCAGAGCTGCCCTATCATTCGATGATGTTGTTTGATAGGGTTTAAGTTTGTCTCCTAGTTCTGTTTGGTTTAGTAGTCTCTGCAATGATCAGTTTCTTTAATTGCAGTGTGTTTTCTTGACGGAAAAGTAACTATCTTTGGATGTCTGAACAGAGCATATAGTCATTGCTCAAATTAGCTTGACGTGTGACGCCATTAATATTCATATGTTAAATAATTATGACTAGGTGATGTATTAAGATACTATTAGCTCAACGTTTATTTGGATGCATGCATCTTCTTTATATATATAGAGTTCAGTTACAAGAAGACAATCCTCAACACACAAACTTCCAGTTGCCTAATCTGCAAGTAAAGCTTCTTTGCATCATCAAATACTCAGATCGTATCGATGTGGAACGGTGATGGAACAGTGGAGTTTAATGGCTTTCGAGTTCTCTATTCAGAGGTAAGAACAATTATTTCAATTAACATTGATCACTTTGATCTTTGGTTGGTTTATTTTACGAGAAACTTGTTTTCAGGTTGAGTATGTAAGGAGAATCTTTGAAAGACACCCAGAAACCGCAATGAATCTTCGTCCAAAGAACCAGTTGGTGAAGAATGCCTACATGAACACACTCCTCGACCTCATCGACATAGCTTGCTTAGCTCCTCAAGAGCTCACTGAGGAGGAGCTGAGAGATGCTGAGAACACGTTTTTGGATTTGGTAGGGGTGGGTTTTGAGTTGGATTGGTTGAAGAAAAAGCTTGAAGAGCTTTGCGTGAAGAAGAAGAAAATGGAAGCACGTGGTGCACGCATGAGGGAGCTCGACAGAATGATTGTGGAACAGAGACAAATGTTGCTTGCACTTGAACTGGAGCTGAAGAATGAAGAGAACGAGGCTGTTTCCGACAGTGTTCGACTTGGTTTCGAGGATGTTGTTTAAATCAAACTCAATCAGTGAAGAAACCTAAATGTTTTTAGGTTTTTATCTCACGTGTTTAAGAATACGTGGCGTTAACTTATTACAAGAATTGTTGAATAAAAGGACCAAATGGTCCAAATCTTTTATACTTTTGTACCCATGAACAGTGTAATAATCAATTACAAAAACTATAAATTAAGAACCGATTTTTATGAGTTTCTTACACTGTTCACGGGTCTCACTGACACGTGGCGATTCGCGATTGGTTCACTTTAAAGAAAAAAAAAACAAAAAACAAAAAACCCAAGTGGGTTTCTTGGGTTAATATACCCTAATACATCTAATTCTACACTTGTTCTCTTCCCTGGGCCAGGCTCCATCAACATTACATTTTAGCCAGTTCTGTGAGGGAGTGAGCCATTTGTGCACATTCCTGGATGTCAAAACTCACTTCTCTAAGTACTTGAGCCTCTTTCCTTACATCCCACACTTCTGCAATCTGCGCTAGCCTTTGATCACAGTCTCTTGTGCCTCGTGGTCCACTCACTCCACTTAACACATACTCGTTGCGACCCTTCCATGATCTCCATACTATCCATTGTACAAAACTTTCGTTTCTGGTGATTCTCGGCAGAGGATAAAACTCTATAGAGGTTATATACAAAGAGAAGAGACTGACATGTCTCAACCAGGAGGAGCTGAAAACAGGGGAGATAGCCAATACAATTCTTGAACAAAGGCATCGAAAAAGCAGAGCTGACTTACAGATTCATTTCCTGATTTGGACCTCGTGCAGATGGTAGATGTACACAAGCATCTCCACAGTAAGTGATTAATTTGTGAATTTTGCATGGGTTTTTTCTATTTCAAAAAGGAACAGAGCATCTAGGCTTTGGCTAAATGTAAACATGCTGGGCTTGTTCAGATTAGCCGATAAATACATTATCGACCACCTTCTAACATCAAGTCACTGTGCTATCTATTAACAATCCATTTAAGCAACCAGCAAGACAACTCTTCCACCGACAGAAGAGTTGGGGGGACTTGAATTAATTGCCAGATGTTTCAATTAGAAGTCTTCATGTTCTGCTAGTTTGGTGCTAAGTTATTCAATTCATCATCTGGTTTTGTTTTCAGCATTGGTGTCCGTCTTGTTGAGAAAACTATTTCAATCTCAAAGAGTAAAAACTTTTTGATGTACTGGTAAAACAAACACTTTTGATGTTCTAATGAACAGTAAGCCGGATCCCAAAACCGTCCAGTGAAACAGATATGCTCAGCCTAACATCTAAACAGAATCGAATTCAAAACACAGAGATAATAGAAGAGAAGAGAATGGGATCAGATAGAGCTAATACGTAAGAAGCCATCATTACGGCGAATCAAACCAATAGGAAACAATAAAGTTCATCATTCATCATTCCAATTCTCTTTCTCTCTTAATGACCCAACCATCAACAAGATAGAACTCAAAAAAAACGTAGAAAATTTAGAGAGATCAGATAGAGCTAATACGTTAGATGCCATCATCTCGGCTATCAAACCAATAGGGAACCAAAAATAGTTCAATCATCATATCCCTCTTAAATTCTCTTCAAAAACTCGTATTAAAAAAAAAAATCAATCCTTTTTGTTTCTATCAGCTAAACGAACACATCAAATTTGAAACTTTGAAATCCAAAAACTGAATTGTGTATTGAAACAGAGCCATCCGGATTGTTGGTTTGGATGCAGCATATATATAGGTTTAAGGTATCCTCGTCAAAAGACGTAAATACCCCCAGTTGTTTCTTTCGATTGACCTAATCCTAATGAGATTAACTAAGGCATCGATTGGTACATATGCTGCATCAAGTGAATTGTGTTAGACTCTGTGTTGTTGTAGGAGTAACCACAACTCTAGCTTCTTCCATTCCAAACTTTCTTTAGACCTTTTTCATGTATTTATCTTGGGATAGAATTAATGTCCTATACTTAATGACATGCTAATTGCTTCAGAAAACAAGGATGTTACCAAAAACTTAAAAGACAAATTTAACAGCAAGTTTGAAATGAAAAATATGGGAAAGGCTTCTAGAATCTAGGTATGGATATAGTCAGAGATAAAGATACAAGAACATTAATTCTATCCTAAGCCATGTATAAGGTCTAAAGAACGTTTGGAATGGAGGAAGCTAGAGTTGTGGTTACTCCTACAACAACACAGTCAAACTAAAGAGTTTAACAGAACAAGAGTGAAATGAAACTGATTAGTAGAGCATTAGCATTATACAATTTTAAAACTACATAAAAATTAGTATATAATATATTTATTTTAAAATAATATGTATATATAATATATTAATAATATTTTTTTTATTAAAAATTTATTTAATTATATAAATTATATTATATTTTAAAAGTAAATTATTATTCTTTGTAAAAAAATAAATATATATTTTTAAGAAAATATAATTTATGTAGAGATATAAAAATTATTTGTGATATTATTAAATAAAATAAATTAATTATATATATATATAATATAAATTGTCATTATTTAGTTTCTCGTAGATGAGTAAATCATTCATATACAAAATTATTATAAAAATTATTATATAATATATAATTTATTTATTTTTAAATAATATAGATATGTTTATATTTATAATATATATAAATATACACTACATTATATTTTGTTATTAAAAATAATAAATGATATGTATATATAAAATATAATATATTTTAAATGTGAAATATTGTTCTTTTAAAAATATTTAGTCACAATTTTTATTTTGAAAAATACAATTTTTATTTTTTTAAATTATAAACATAATTTTTTCTATTATAAATAAAATAAACTAATTATATATAACTATTTTTATTTTTTTTATTATTCTAACTGCAAATATTCTACAAGAAGCTTTATATGAAAGCACTGAGTAGAAAACATTTGGAGAACATTAGCATGTTATAAATGCTTTTTAGATAAATGTTGATTGGATAATAAAGAACATAATGCTTATGTTAATGCTCCCAGATCCTAAATCCACCGTTTGGCGCGATGCTATATCATGGGCCAAAAAATCGGCCTACCTAAGCTCTATTTAGTGCAATTTCCTTTGATTGTTGTTTTTATTTTGTTGGTGGCTATAGTAGTGATACATAACGCTATTCCAGCACGTTAACTATTTAGGGCTAGATGCTTGCAGAAATTTTGTACATTTCACTCTGAATCTTCTTAACTAAACCAGCTTTTTTTTTTCAATAATTCAACTATGCGTCCACATATAAACCTAAATTGCAAATAACAAAGACATACAAAACGTTATTTGGACTTGATTTAGAACAGTAAACATTGATGAATATGGGTTCTGGCAAAACTCATTCCTTTTCTTTAACAATGGAAAGCTTTCGTACTGATCAAATACAATGTATCTTCACCTTAAACTCAATACAGAAATATAATAATCGTACATACATGAGATGTTAAGTATCAGTCTCTTCTCTCTCGTGTAAAAAAAGGTTCGCTTGCTGATAAACATTGTGTTCCTTTATGGGTAAATGATTGAAGAAGAATGGTTAAAGCATCCTTAGTGAACAAGCGGGTCTTGAGTGAAAAAGAACTGCACAAAAACAGGTTTCGATATGGGTCATTAGTCATTACAGATTCAGCTAGAGCAAGAGTTTGAGATCAAAGTATCTTACCTCGAATGATTTTCCGGAATTTTCAAATTCCAACATGCTCAATGCAACTTCACAGCTTTGCGAAACAATCGGCTCAGGGTCCCTTGAGAATTCCTTTAACAATGCAATGCTCTGCTCATCTGAAAAATAGCCGAACAATGCAAGAAAGTAAGTAAAGACAAGCAAGGAGTGATAGTTCATCTGATGAAGGAAAGGTACCTGCAATAGAACCAAGTGCTTCTGCAGCCTCGTGCCTAACCATTGGGTGCTCATTCACATCTCTAAGTATTTTGCTTAGAGTAGCCAGTGCAGCTTTGTTTTGCAATTGCCCCAAGACATAAGCAACCTACACATATTGTATCAACAACATTGAAGTCAATTCATTTCGACAACTATGAAGCAAGTATTCAAGATAAAAACTCTTAACAGACGCATACTCATGCAAGTTCATGAAAATCTTTGGAAAGTAAGACCAAACTGAAAGTCATCAAAACTTGACAAACCTCATGACGTAGAAGGGCACTATTCGCACTCAAAGAGTCAACTATAGCAGAAACAGCTTCCTCTCCACCATGATTCCTTAGAGCGAAAAGAGCAGCGTACCTCTCATACATGCCTTTTGTTTCATCCAGAAGAACCTGCCTGTATAATTCAAATAATCTGTCACAAACAGGAAAAATTGTCCTCTAGAAGTTTCTGAGTTGGTCAAGCTTAGAAGAACCTCAGCTGGTGTACAGAAGAGAAAGCAGCAGCCGGAGCCGCAGGGTCGACAGACATGAAAGGTGATCTCTCTGTCGTGCCTGACTGGTTCTTCTCTGCATCAACATTACTCAGCTCTTCAATCCTTTTGAGAGCCAACTCACATGTTTCCCGAACCTCCTGAGCAGGATCCAAGACCAAGCTTTTCTTTAAAATGTCAGCATTACCAGCTAAACCAATGGCTCCAAGAGCTTCTGCTGCCTGTTAAACACAACATCTCATCAGCAACATATACTGATACACAGAAGAAACAAGCACAAGGACCATCATCAGCTGTACTCAACTCATGGCGTACTATAGGATGCAAAGACATATCATTAAGAACCGACTCTAGAGCAGGAACTGCTTCAGCATCTTGCATCTGTCCCAACGCAAACGCAGCTTCATGTGCCAACAAGTTGGATGAGTCTCTGGATGCTGCAGGAGAACAAACAAAAAGATAGATGCGAAGTTGTTAAGAGCTTCACATTTAGAGAGTCCAACTAGAAAAAACAAAAACATGACAACCACATCATCATGAACCAAAAGCTTGAATCTTTACAATGTCGTTTGCATATTTCAATTCAAGCAAGTCCACACCACCACTGACAAATCGCTCCTTAGAATTGATTTCACACTACTCAAACTTCACTCAAAGAAGATCTCAAAAGTTCTACCCAAAGTAAATAATAAAAGGATCAAGAGAAGAGGAGATTGAAAAAACCGAGGATTAGAGCGTTTCGAGGTTCAGGTCCTTTCAAGTTTCGAAGAGAGAAGAGAGCTCTAAATCGCTCCGAGATCGGCTGCGACTGATCCAACAATCGCTCGCAGAGAAACTTCTCCAAGTTACTTACGCCGCCGTTCTCCGTCGTTGAAGCTGATGCCATCACAATTCTGATTCGTCGTTAGCTGAAGAACCTGGGTTTCCGATACGAGGACGACGGAGTAACAGAGCCGATGACTAGGGTTTTTGTATACAATAGAGAATCCGATTCGTGGAAAAAGAGGAAAAGATGCGGGACCTATTCAGGAAATAACCAGATTTATTGTTTGCTCCACTAATAATCTTATAATTGTAAATTAACCCCATAGTTTGTATGAACTTTACTCTTTTATATGTAATCCAATGCGTGAAAAATAATAAATATGCGGGACCTATTCTTCTAATAACCAAATTTATTATCTGCTTCAATTAAAGTGAACAACTTTCTCTCTCAACCTCGAGTTTTCTCCAATCTCTTTCTAAAAAACACCTCTTCAACTTTCACTGTGAACGGTGACCGGTGACTTTGTCACCGGTTACCATGTTTTTCTCTTATTTTGTTTTTTGTTTGTAAATACTTTCGATCTATGATCGAATATCACTTCGCTTTGGCGATTTCCCTTTCGCGTTGGCGATTTTTGTAGTGATAGTTTTCAACCAAAAACAGAGCTGTCCTCCATTCTTCTTGATTTATCTCTGTTTTTGGGTTGATAGTAAATAAAGTATCCGATTTCGAAATCGGACTTGATACCCTCTTCTGCAGCACATCAATATATCCCGTTTGCTACAGGTCGGATACTTTCTTCCCCGGTTATGCGCTCACTCCTCTCTAAAAGAATCAATCTTTACTCCCTTTATAGGAGCCTTTGTTTGGCAAAGAGTAAAGTATCTTTGATGGTGAGGAGGATGTGTTTTGGATATATCTTGGTTGATTTGAAAGATATTTAGTAGAGTTAGCATCCTAAAAGGATGGTCTGACAAAAAATTTCTTTTAGATCAATTGAGTTTTTCCCTGTTATTTTAACCGGCGTAGAAAAAAATCTTGACTTCTAGTGAAGGATTAAGCGGAAGATTGGAGCTGATAGAGGTTTGATTCGATTACGATGAGGCTAATAACTCAAAAGAAGTTGAAAGTGAACGGCGGAGGATCAGCATAGAGCTCCCGGTGGTGGTGTTTCACAGCGGCGCCGTTAAGCCGATACGTAGGAAGGACGCGTTGCAAGATGAACCTCGTGGACTTCCTTCTCAACTGACACGTGGACTGGGCATAAATCAATCCACCGTCTATTTTCTTGGGCTTTCTTCTTTGGTTTCAATTTTAATAGGCCTTGTTATTGTAATCATTTAAACTTTTGTATCATCCCATTTGGGTTTTAATATAATTTGGACGACAAAAAAAAAAAAAAAAATTATCTGCTTCAATAATAATGTTGTAATTGTAATTCGACCCCATAGTTTCTATGATCCCCCCCGTGCGAAGTTAACATGTGTCGTCTGTCTGTTGAGTGTTGATTCGCTTAAGAGATTAACCTCAGCGACATTTCAACCGTTTCATTCCTCGATTCGCAGATCCTGAAGGTGATCGATAATCATCTGAAGCGACAACTGAGATTTGGATTTGATCGATGAATCCTAGAAGGTTAGATCCAAGCTCGAATGCTTTTGTTAATGATCTGGCGAGTCTTGTGATTGTATATTCGTAGATTAGGGTTTCATCGGGCGGATCTGAAGAAGCAGATGTCGATAGAGTAGAATTGTTGCTCACGATTCGTATAGCTTAGAATTTGATTAGAATTATTCAAATCCTGGATCTGAAATTGGCTGCGATTGAAGCTGTTCATACTTGCTAATGAGTCCTGGTGTTTGCATAAGCTTTGCGTTTATTTATCTGTCGATCTCATGATCCGAGTGTGTTTTGCAGGGAGCCTCGTGGTGGAAGAAGTGCGCTCTTTGATGGCATTGAAGAGGGAGGAATCAGAGCTGCTTCTTCTTACAGCTCTCATGAAATTGATGAGCATGAGAATGAGCGTGCCTTGGAAGGGTTGCAAGACAGAGTCATTCTCTTGAAACGAGTAAGCTTCATTGATTCTTCTGATTCATATTCAGACTTGTGAATGAAACTTGCAAGCATAATGGTCACATCAAGCACTAAGCTTTGTAAATGGAAGAAAGAATGATAAACATAGTGATAACATACTATTGCAATACAAGTTCTTGAGACAAGGCCCCATGGTATGTTCAACTTGTGTTCTGTCAGTGTGAATGAAATTTGCGGGCATAGTATCATATCAAGCATATGATTAATGAACAAAGATTTGTAGATGGGACAAAGCATGATGAATGTAGTGGTAACATATTATTGCGATATATCTCAGACGAGTCCCCATAGTTGTAGTTTAGAAGCCCTAACATAGCTTCACATTTCTCGTTTAACATTGTTATACATGTATTTGGACTCTATCTGATTCTTTTTCATGAACAGCTTTCTGGTGATATAAACGAAGAGGTTGATTCTCATAACCGCATGCTTGACAGAATGGTATTTCCCAACTTTTGCTGCTACTTTTGACTAGAGAGATGCCATTGTTACTGAACATTTTGCGAGGTTTCTAATATGTAGGGAAATGATATGGATTCATCAAGGGGAATTCTCTCAGGAACCATGGACCGGTTTAAAACGGTAAAATATTCTCCCTTACACTAGCTTTCACCAGGTGTTGCAAACTGTAGAGTCTCTAATATGTTCTCAATTGAATCCATGCAGGTGTTTGAGACAAAATCAAGCCGAAGAATGCTGACACTCGTGGCATCGTTCGTGGGTTTATTTCTAGTCATTTACTATCTTACTCGTTAGAATTGGCAACCGAAGTACTTTGAACATACATCCATGAACTTGTGATATTTTCATTACCTCTGTTGGTTCCTACATGTGTAATGAATGATATGCTTCTTTTAGTGTTATAATATGAGCCAGTGCATCTTATGATATTTTCATTTGATAGATTTTTTTTTTCTATATAGAAATTGTAGCACGAGACAATGAGAAAAGCTATTGGCAAAAAAGCCGAAAAAGGATGCACCAGCCGGGAATCGAACCCGGGTCTGTACCGTGGCAGGGTACTATTCTACCACTAGACCACTGGTGCTTGCTGTTTATTTTGATTAGAGTTTTATTTATCACCAAATAACACAATCTGGCATTTCTTTGCTGGATCAAACGGATTGCTTTCGAACTCATATATTACACTGAAAAGAAAGCCAATGAATGCATCTAAAATTAAGTAGCAATTTATTATTAGCCGAAGAAACAAACATAGCTTTTGTATGCGTTAAACACAGAATCTGTACTAATTGTAAACACAAAAACACTTGTCCTCTGGTACAACAATGAAGTAAAAAAATTTGTCAGCACTTCAAAGTGTATGGTGAAGAGATCAAATAGGTGCTTCACCATCAAAAGTAATCTTCAAAGCCCCTTTCCTTATCATTGTCAAAGTTCTCTGTTCCTGCAACATTATTGTTCTACAAGATTAGAAGAAGGATGGTTCCATTAACAATGTATATACCTTGCGCAAACGTTTATTATATTAAGGTGGATTTAGATGCTAGTGTAACCTTAAAATGACCAATCAACATCTATATTTCTAGGTGAAGAAACTAACCAAGTGTTTTGACTTTGGAACACAATCCCTATTGTTGTGTACTCTATAATGTTACCTATTTCGCGTCATAGACATATGAGATTATAGTGCTATTACCACTGACCTTTGGCTTCTGTGGTTGATAGATCTTGAACTATGACTTGCAGATTTGAATTATCTGCAGAAGAAGAAGATGGAGCCGGAAAAGTGAAATCAGAATCACTTGATGAAGCTTCAGAGTTCTCAGAGCTGTCAGCAAGATCATCACGTACAACTGGCACTGTAGCCATCGTTGAAGACATAGATGGAGATCTTAAAATGGACTTTAGCTGCGAGAATTGGTCCGACATAGAATATAACAACCTGGAATACACTAAACAAGACTTAGCATCAGGAAATGTACACCAAAAACCATATTATTAAGTTTTTCACAGAGACACATATTATTTTTGATGGAAGAGAGATCAAAGATTATCTCTGGTTGTTGATTCAATAATACCTGTTCAAAGAGTCTTGTAGTTGGTAAACTCTTCTTTCTGTTTCTTCTAATCTTTTGCGTCTTCTCTCGCCAAGTTCTTTGGCTTCAGCACATTTTCTCTCAGAAATGTCAGCTCTTTGTTTCTCAACTACCAACAAGGCCTGAAGAGTATAATAAATAGAACAACATAATAATCTAGATATAACTGGCATGCCCTGTCTAGAAGCTGTTCAAAATTTTAGAAACCTTACCTTTAACATCTCAACTTCGGCAGTGAGGGACTCAATTTCTGTATCACGAATAGGATTCGTTGTTTGGCTTACCACAGAAAAATTGTTGTAATGCTTCTCTGAATCGAGAACAAGTGACTTTTCAGTTCCATCTTCTGTTAGGATGGAGTGGTCTGCATCGAGAGCAAATGACTTTTCAATTCCATCATCTGGTTCGATGGAATGTTTTGTCCGTCTTTCATGTTCTATCTCTTCATCACCACTTTGCTCTGAAGGCATTACAAAGGACTTATTTAGTCCACTATCTGCTCGGATGAAAATTTTAGGATATTGTTCGTCTCCAATCTCTGCATCATCACTTGGTTCTGAATGCAGTACAGAAGACACATCAACTGCCTCTTCCACACGATTGGAAAGTTCCACCTCTCTTGCATGTTCTGTCTCGTTCTTTTTGTCAGCCTACACCCATGTTTTAATATGAATTGAAGCCAAATACTTCTTCCTCTTATGAGAAGAGACATGTTCTATTTATCTATAGATACTGCATAGATCAAAACACTTGATACTCAAACAAACTGCAAATACCTGATTTGACTGTCCCAACTGTTTTCTGGCAATTCTTCCTCTGAGTTTACTTTGATAAACAAGAGAAGCTTTTTTCAGTTTCTTGTAGTCAGATATAGCACTGTAACCACGCCAGTACGCCTGCAAGTTTCTTAGAGTTATTAGTCATTTCTATTTCTTGAGATACAATGGTTCCATAAGAACTTTTTAAGTATGAGAAAAGGACCTGGATCACAGTTGCAGCCTTAGACTTCAATTTATAACGGAATTCATGGCGTGCAACCATTGTTCGCACTCCACTTTGCAAGGTGACTGCTGAAGATTTGGTCTTTCCATACTCTTTAATTGCTACCTGTCTGCGTAAGTTCTTCTGAATTTTGATGGCAGCTTCCTCCCTTCTCATGTGCCTGCATATGTTCCCTGCAATATTTCCTAAAGATAAAAGAGAGACTTCATCAGCATTACTAATTTTCTAGGCTTATCAATGAAAACACAACGAAAAAAATGAAAAATCTAGATGAAATCATAAAAGCAAAGTGAAACCATAACACCATAACTCACTTCTCCAATTAGCCTGTATTTGAACTGAAGCCTTCCGCATGAGAACATATCGTTCTCTTGTAAGACGGGTTCTAACTTGCCCTTGAATCATCCTCGCTGCTTCGCCGAGCACTTTTGTTCTGTGTGCATCTAGCTCAGCCATCTGACCAGCTCTCAGGAAAACTTTACTTTTTCCAATCTGAAAATTAGATATCATATCAACACGCTAGCTATGGGAATATGCTATCTCAGAAACTCAAATTTCTCATAGCAAACTGAAAGTTCGAGATGCAAAACTAGGATTCTTTCTACATTTAGTGAACTTCCTAGGAACCTTACCTGGTAACCTGTAAGCCCCTTTTTCTCCAAAATCCACTTGCATGCAACATCTGCTTCGTACCTGCTTACAGTGTAAGGTAAGGAAACTGGATTTACAAACTCCAGGAGAAATAAGGTAGACAAGAGCAGAAGAAAGTTCAAGCTTGACGGGTAGAACTGATACATACTCTCCTTTCAGAATCTCCGGTGCAAGAATGATAAATCGATTTAAAAATTCAATGAAAGTCCTATTTGTTGGATATCCAGCGCATTTCACTCTGATGGCTTCAAGAACACCCTGCGTAAGACAAAGATCATATAACACCTCAAGACATCATCAAAACATGTTAATATGAACAATTAAAATGAAACACTGACCCCAGACCGTAACTGATGCAAGACATTGGCATTGTCAAACACTGTTGGCTGCAACAAATTGTTTGGCTTCACACATCGGATGTAGTGCGGTTCCGTATGGTTCAGTGTCTCCATCAGCTGTTGCAATTGTAGCTGTACCAATACTTGAACATGTCAGCCCATACAGATGATGGGTGTCGCATCAAAAGTTCAACAAATTCCTTGTGTGGCCCAGTTATCTAACCTACTTATCAGTTACAAAAGTCTCAATGGATTTGCAGGAAAGTCACCTTGAAACGAGCGCCAATGGAGGAAAACTTAGATTTGCTACTCTCTTTAGGAAGAGGAGGAAAAAGGCCTGACACAAAAGAACACTTGGAAGCATTTAACAAATCCTGATGCTCAGCAACAACATAGTCTTTATTTTTGTCTAAAAATTGGTCGGACTGGTATCGAACCTGAAAAAAGAACATGGATAGATACCTTAAAGATCATAATCATATCTATTTTAAATTCTGAAAGTAGCAGAGTGTGAAATTCAGCTTACATCCCCTGCATAATGAACTAATGTAAAATCTGATCGAGTCAATTTTGGTTTTATGAAGCGCTTATGATCCCTGAATGTTTGATACAGCTTCTCAGAAAATGTTTCAGGAGTTGATTTGGGTAGCATGCTGCATAGAGAATAAACGTTTAATTTATAACACATAATTATAGTGGTTGGAGATGAAACACTAAAGTTCAGCTGCAGGTAGAGGAAATTTTATTATACCATGCTTCATCTAGAAGAGCAATAATACCACCGGGCTTCTGCAAAAGATTGAAATCAGAGTTCAGAAAAGAATAGAAAAACGGAGCACGGCAACACACCGTTCCATGAACAAAAATAGAACCGCTACTCCATGTGCTTTCAAGTCAGAACAATGCATAGTGATTTAGGACACGTGAGCATATATGAAAACAGATGGAACTCTTGAATTCTTTCATGAATCTTTCAGGTTTAGCAAGGAAACAGATAGAGCTCTTGAATGCTGTAGGATAATGTACTATAGATGATGCCATAATGCTCTCTAAAGTGGATTTCTACTGTCCAATGTTTGAGTTACCCAAATTGGTCTCACACATCAAGACATGAGCTTGTCTTTATAAAACAGATAAAAGGATAAAGCAAACCTTTTCAATCAGATCCACGACTTCTTGATTATCTACAAACTCCACATAGCTCCAATCTATTTCTTCTTTCTCATACTCACCTTGTTCCATTTTGAAAACATGCTGTACAATAATGAGTTAAGATTAATTAACAGAATCTTGAGCCAAATGAGCAGTCGTAAACCTATGACTGGCCTCATACCTGGTTGAAATGCTGTTGCAGCTTTTCATTCGTGTAATTAATACAAAACTGTTCAAAACTGCATGGACAATATAAACAAGTCAGTGAACAACTGAAGCAGAGGTTAGAATATTGGTGATGTCTAGATATCTCTTTTGTCCTGGAAACTTGTACAAAGACATCATTTCCGAAGATCACAATTTTGGAGGAAGTAATGTATTTAATCATATCTCAGCTCAGTGTAAATGCATCCTACATACTAAAGTCAATGGAAAAGAGGAACCGGAAATTTAGTTAATAGATGCGAGGTCACTCCGTGTATTTTGACAATTAAGATAATCACCCCTGTAGAGTGAGCCATGTATGCTCTTGGCCATCACCTGTTGGCTTTAAAGCTCTCAAAACCATAAATGTCAAGGACTCCAATCAAGCGCCTAGATTGAGAATCTTGGCCGATAGAGATATTTATTTTGTTCACCAACCTGGAAATCATAGTAATTAGTCACATAGCAGACGTCACCATCAGTGGCATGTGAAAAGAAGAAAACAGATACTTAAACATTGACAAAGAAAATTACCAATCAAAGAGTCTAGAGTATATTGTCTTTGCTAAACCATCCCTACTAACGGCAGCGCCAAGAGGATCAAGACTTCTTTTGATAACTTCTTCTGGGGTGACCATCATACGCTTACACAAAGCATCTTCTAAGGAATGAGAATCACACCTAAAATAACAAGTTGTAAATACATGCATTACAAGAATCAGAGTTTAGTTGAAGTAGAAGAGACATATAATACATTAGCAATTCTGACGTCATCTGGAGATGAAACATTGACTGTTCATCTTTTAGAGATGATGAATCAGCATCTTCTCCTTTGCAAAATTCAATATTTCCAAGATGGAGAATGGCAGCCACAATTCTGAAAATTGCATCCTGAGGAGACAAAAGAGATGAGTCGTTCCTATATAGCAATCAACAGGTGATAGGTAACTTGCAAAGAAGAGTTTGCAAACCTGTTCTTTTTCACTTATTCCAACTACATCCATAGCTTTTCTAGTAGCAAGATACTCCTCTGCATCATTTACACCATCAAGTTCGTAACAACTAGATTGGTTAAGATAGCGGAATGACTTAGGATCCCCCAATTTAAACCTCTCAACATCCTGCAAAATTTAGTATCATTTATCACTTCAAAGATTCATCCAACTACAAGGATAACTTAGATAACCTACCTCTTGAGGAGCAGCACACAGGAGGTAAAAGCAGTGATAGTTACGTTCAGGATCTGAAACTTGGCAAACACGAGACCTCTCCAAGAGGTAGGTTCTGATGGCTGCCCCAGATATTCGACCAACGTCATCAAACTGAATCTCTACAAACTTCCCAAAACGACTGCAAAAAAAAAGGGCATTAACATACACTAACAGTAGGTTAAAGAGCCAGGTGGACAAGCAAAGTGAAAGAAGGAGAAAACGGAAGTATTCAACAATAAAAGCTTAAAGCTTTAACTTTACCTGGAATTGTTGTTCTTAACAGTCTTTGCATTTCCAAATGCCTCGAGAACTGGATTTGACTGTAACACGATTCAATTAGCATAAAGAGTTAGATCAAAACCAAAAGAAGAGACCACAGTGATACCGCATAAAGAGCACGGATGCATAAAGAGTTATATCTGAAGACTCCTATACTCAAGAAAGCCTAGCAAACAAAAATGTCTTTTCTCTAAAGCACGTAAAGGGGAAAAAGTCTTCCACATAGCCTTAAAATTTCTTCTCTGTAGGCATCAAGTAGGAGACTGTAAGTTTTAATAAATTCATCACAACTTACTTCTAAAACTTGGTTTTCAACTGTCCTTCCTTCACCTGCAGTATGCCCTCCAAAGTATGCAAGGTAGCGCATGAGCACCTTAGTTGTTTCTGTCTTTCCAGACCCACTTTCACCACTAACCAGTATACATTTATTCCTGCCCTCATTGATCATTTCCCTGTTGCAAATTTTCTCAGACTATGAAACAAACACTTCGGACACTATTAATAGAAAACAATGATAGAAATGAACAAACAAAGACTCGTAATCACCTATATGCAATGCCACCAATTGCAAAAACATGAGGACTCAACTCTTTGAACGAGGCTTCCTTGTACTTTTCCATAACCCCAGCATCATAAAGATGCGGGAGTCCTTGAAAGGGATTGACAGCAATAAGAATGTTTCCTGTATAAGTCTGTCATGATGTCAAGATATTATAACAGACTCGCCTATTACTGCCGTTTTTACCAATGAACAGGATGAAAATATTTGGTTTGCAACCAGAAATGAAATATTCTTACATAAATTTCATTCAGGCTATATCTGATAGCCAAGTTCTCGAGAACTGCAGGCTCATGCAGATAAGATAATCGTGTCATGTCCTCTACTCCCTCTGAAGGAGCTTCATCGTCTTTTATATATAGTTTTGATAAATTAGCAATAACCTGAAACAGTCAAAGGAATCAGAAGTGTGAAAAGCAAAACAACACCAGTAAGATCCAGAAATGGCAATTAAAATGAATTTTAAAGCATGCAGCTGTGTGTGAAGCTCCAGTAAGTTTTTCTATCAAACGACAAAAAGCAATACCAACACTATGAGAATATTTTTGAAAACAGATAATATAACAACAACAAATATGAAACCATGCTAAAGAATGTATTCATGAGGAAAACAACAAGATGTTCAGTGCATTACATCCATTTCTCCAAATCTCCAAAAAAAAAACAAACTAAGATTTACAAGGCGGAGTAATAATATTTTCCATTATAACCCCATGACTATTTTCTCTAACATGAAAAAGAACAGCGGAACAACTTTCCTTGAAGAGTTGAAGATCACCAAGTGATGAATTCTAAAAACAACAGGAAGCAACAAAAGCTACAAGAGTAGTAATGTAGATAACTGTAGAAAGAAATGAACAAAAAGAAAGTGTTTTGTACCTCTCTGTCATCAATGGTTTTAACAGTTGCTTCGTCTCCCTTTATATCAACTACAACTCCATCAATCCACGCCACTTCTGGGTCTTCCACCCATACATGAGAATCCACCATTATGTTCTCAGCCATCTCGTAAGAACCCTATCATTTTCAGTAAAAGCCACACGCTATCAGAGGATGCCATGTACATAAACAAAGATTCATTCTTTCGATAAATGGCTTCGAAAAACAATATAAAACCACACGATCAAAAGCTATTCTCGCATTGTAACTACAAAGCCGCGATGAATCTAACAAAAGCTAAAAGCCCATTGCGAAGAATACCTGTGGATATAGCTCCCTCTTGAGCAGTTCCGATCAACGGAGCTAAGACCTTTCAAGAAGACGAATCTCAGAAGAATATTCAAACGCAAAGTTGAAAAAAAAATGATTCTTTTTTTTTTTTCTTCCTCATGGTGTATGATCGATTTCTGCAGAGAGTGATACAGAGACTCCCCTTCGATTTCGCCATTCCTGTGGACGACATTCTCTTCGTCTCTCTCTATTTTCTCTTTCCCTCCCATTTTTAGCTGAAGAGACTTTCACTTGCAAACACACAAGCATCCTCTTTCCCATTACTGACCCGGAATTTGACCCGACCTGACAAGAAATCCGACCCAGGATTCGAATCTGGGAAATTTTCAAAACTATCGAGAAAATTTTCAAAAATTTCGTACCGGGCATGTCAACTGATCGTGGTTTTGTCCTATCTAGGGTATTTTATCAATTAAATATGATTCGATTTGTTATTCGTTTCGATTCGTTCCAAAATTTCGGATATCCATAAACTTTTGTAGAAAAATAAATATTAAAAATTAGTATATATTAAAAACAAAACAAATCATAAATATTAAAATAAACGAATATCCGTTCCGATCAGGGGCGGACCTAGAAAAAAAATTCAGTGGGGTCAAAAAAATTTAAAATGTGTTTGGTGAGTATTGAACCCAGGTTTTGAGGGGTTCAAACACCTGATTTTACCAATTGACCTACTGAACTTTTGACAATTTTCTATACAAAATTAAGAGTTAATCATTTTTAACTGGTGTCAATTGACCCCACATTATCTCAAATAGGTCCGCCCCTGGTTCCGATCCAACAATACAAAGATACATATATATCTTGATAGGTATGGGCATTCGGGTTTTTGGGTCGGGTTCAGATCGTTTTTTTTTCGGGTCTAGATCTTTTGGGTCCTAGAGTTTTAGACCCAATAGACACTTGTAAATTTTCGGTTCGGGTTCGAGCTGGTTATTCTCAGGTCTGGATCGGTTCGGGTCTATAATTAAAATATCTATAAAATATCCATAATATTTGGGTCCGTTTCGGGTCTATGTCGGATTCAAGTATATAGGATATGAAAAAAATACGAAATACATAAATTTTATCAAATTTAGTTAAAATATGTCATATATATCTATATTTTTACAAAATAACTTAAAATAAACTATTAACTAGATCTTGACCCGCGCAACCGCGCGGGTGTTTGGTTTCATTTATATATTTAAAGATTTTTATTTTAATACTTTAAACATATATTTTTAATTTAATTATCTTTTAAATTTTTATGTAAATATTTTTGAAATACAATAATTTTATAGAATACATGTCATAATGAATCATTTGTTTTAAACCATCACATGTATTTGTCGTCTCTTATTTTATATTTGTCTTGTTGGATTTGCATTCTATTATTAAATGAATCAATATATGTCAAAAACTTTTTATATATATATATATATAAATTTTTAAATTATTAATTAATAAAATTTATATCTTTAAAGTTTTGTTAGAAATTGTTTAAATATATATTAATTTAAATAGTTCAGAAAGTAAAAAATATTATAATTAAATACTTACACATATTTTATATTATTAGTCTTGATGAAATACATTTGTCAAACATGAAATAAGTTATAACTTAATTTTAATAGAATATAAATTCAAATGTGTATATAAATATTTCAAAAATAAGAATTTTAAAATTCACTTATTTTTCATCAAATTAACTTATCTAAATTGTTTCTTCTTCTATATAATCTATTTGTTATAAGTCCAATGGGTAAAATATCTTTGGCCCAATAATAATTATTCAATAGCCCAATTAAAACAGTAACAGATTTTAGTCCGGGAAGCTTTCCAACGAATCTAAACCTAACAATTTTTTTTTCTGCTCATTCCATTGTCGGTCATCATCTCGAATCTTCTATGTTCTCTCTTTCACAAAACCCAATTCTCCATCCCTAAAAACAATCATCGGAACTGAGAAAGAAGATTTCTTGACTCTGACCAAGTATCTCCTTCAAATTATCACTGGATCTACCGATCAATACCTGGAAACAGAGGTGACTTTTATTTTTCTCTTTTATATGAGTATTTGCTTTATAATCTGATTACAGGAGATCGGCTTTCTAGTAACTGGGTTACTTCTCTTGGTTAAGTATTTCCTCGTCAACTTTATCAAATCTCTGTAACATGCAAGATGCATTTGATCCGATGAGTTGTGATAAGTATCGTATAGCTTGTACAATAGATCCACATATGGTCTCTGATTTTGATAAAATCTTTAGTTAAGGTTTAGTGTCCAGTGAAACTGCATATCATAGATGGTGATATCACGACTGATTATATATATTGAGATCATAAACGAAGAACAAAGTTACTGACTGAAAGTATTTTCAGTTTCTAACCAACCCATGTGAGATTTTATTAATAACAACTATGAGTTAGTGTACAAATTTTGGTTATTAGTTTTGTTTTAATTGGGAAAAAGATTGATGAATATACGCATATGAATAGTATGTGAACATTGATGAATCACGATCTTTTTCCTAATTGTTCTATGGATATTTTATTCATGTATCTGTCGACATGTTCTTTTTAGTTGAGTTCTCGTTAACTCCCATAAGAATTAAACTTTCATTCTTCACTATTTTTCAGGTAATTGCCTTCGACTGTCAGAACCATATCTGATAGAGATGAACAAAATGGTCAGAAAGAGCCTAAGGAGACTTCATTGAAAGCCAAGGATCATCACCCTATGGTATATATCGTGGTGAAGCTTTGATGATCTACACTCTGTTCTGCAACCATTGTGTCAGGACAACAATGAAATATGTCAAATATGTTAATCTATGTTGGGAACATAGAAGGGTGAATCTTGATAGCTTTTTAGTTTTGTAATAGAGAGCCAAAGAACATGGAGTTTGGCATATACAGATATTTATGAATTTGACAACTGCTTGCTCTTTGTTGTTGCAGGAAGATTTAAAACCGATCATATAAACCGAAGAAAGTCCAGTGGACAGTGGCCAAGGAAAAATCATCAGCTCATCCCTCTCAATTCATGAAACCTGCAGGTAAACTATACAAATTCTCTTACAATTTTTTGTTTTAAAAATATTTACTATAACATAGTTTGTTTGTTTTCATGTTTCAGCTATGTGATGGATGTGATGGATAAGATCCGGAATGTGATGGATATGAACACTGCTTATGGAGGTTTAGCTGCTGCTCTGGTCGATGATCCTTTGTGGGTCATGAACGTTGTCTCTTCTTACGCTGCAAATACACTTCCCGTTGTGTTTGATCGTGGCTTGATTGGAACATATCACGACTGGTAAAACTATCAAAACCTATTCTTTTTACTTGTCAAAATCACTTTTGAGTTCGCATAAATAATGTGTTCTGTTGTTTCATAGGTGTGAAGCTTTCTCGACATATCCAAGAACTTACGATCTTCTTCACGTTGATGAGCTGTTTACATCTGAAAACCAAAGGTAATGACAGAACAGAGAACTCAAAAACTTTTAAGTTCTTGAAAACGATCTGATAAGAAACGGTCTTGTTTTGGGCAGGTGTGAGATGAAATATGTAATGCTGGAAATGGATCGAATCTTGCGCCGGAATGGGTATGCGATTGTACGTGAATCAAGCTACTTTGCGAATACGATTGCATCAGTTGCTAAAGAACTGAGATGGAGTTGTCGTAAGGAAAAAACAGAGTCTGAATCAGAGAGTGAGAAGCTCTTGATTTGCCAGAAGAAGCTTTGGTATTCATCTAACGCAACGTCAGAAACAAAATAGGAAAGCGGACAAATCCAAAGCTTAAAAAGCTTTTTGTTTTGTCAAGAGGCTTCTTGAGAACAAAAGCCACTACAACAACCATAGGTTCTTTGTTTTGCTTCATATCCAAGAAAGGTGTTTAACGCATTTTATTATCCCAGCATATTTATCAACTTTCGATTCTTTCTTATAGTATATGCTTGGTGAGAAATATATTATTGATTTTATTTATTTATTTAAACAGTAGTTTTATTTTGGATGGTTAAGTTGGAGATTTCTCCAATGCTCTTTGTTGTTGCAGGAAGATTTAAAACCGATCATATAAACCGAAGAAAGTCCAGTGGACAGTGGCCAAGGAAAAATCATCAGCTCATCCCTCTCAATTCATGAAACCTGCAGGTAAACTATACAAATTCTCTTACAATTTTTTGTTTTGTCTTTCAGTTTATTGTAGGTTGCACATCTTAAGGTTGAATTGTATTTATTTATTTAAAATCTATTTGAATAGTATAGATAAGTACAAAAATGATAAGTTTAATAAAAACCAATAAATTCATAAATAAGTAAAAACCGGTTGACTAAATTCAGGTACCATAACTTAACCAAGGAAAAAGATCTTTTGACTTATACTATGAGTTATAAAACTGTTCGAGTTCACATTGAAAACACATAGTATATGGACATTGATGAATTACGATGTTTTTCCTTATTTATACAGATATTTGTCCAATTTGACAACTACTTGCTCTTTGTTGTTGCAGGAAGATTTAAAACCGAATCCACGTAACTGAAGAAAATCATATGGACAGTGACCAAGGAAAAATCATCAACTCATCCCTCTCAATTCATGAAAACTGCAGGTAAACTATAAAAATTCTCTTACAATTTTTTTGTTTTGTCTTTTAGTTTATTGTAGGTTGCATATCTTAAAGTTGAATTGTATTTATTTATTTAAAAACTATTTGAATAGTATAGATAAGTAGAAAAATGATAAGTTTAATAAAAACAAATCAATTCATAAATAAGTACAAACCGCTTGAATAAATTCAGGTACAATAAGCAACATTCTTCCTCTCCTCTATTATTGAATATATCTGGAAAAAAAAACACCCCACGTTTTAGAATGTTTTAAAAAATAATATATTGGTGTCATTAGTAATAAACATTAAAGGATGGGCAGCTAAAAGACATACCAAACTATGACTCTTTTGCTTATAGACTATCGAAAACCTCTTTGAAAACAACATTCAAAGTCTTCTTCTGAGGTTTACCATCTTTGTCGACAATCAATATTTTCAATCCTTTCTTGGATGTGACCCTAGAAATAGCGACGTAGAGCTGTCCATGTGAAAACACAGGTCTAGGTAGGAAGAGTCCAACTTCTGAGAGAGATTGTCCTTGACTTTTGTTTATTGTTATAGCAAAAGCAACAGCCAAAGGCAATTGCCTTCGGCGCATTTTGAAAGGTAGTCTCGTATCAGATGGTGTTATCAACAATCTAGGAATATATACTGTCTTCCCAACATTAGATCCAGTGATAATCCTAGCCGCAACCATTAAATCCATCAGTTGGGTAATTTGTAGCCTTGTTCCATTCATTAACCCTGCGGGAGGATCAATATTTCTGAGAACCATCACCGGACAACCAACTTTCAGGCGAAGGTTATGATTTGGTAATCCAGAGACCTTAATACTGTTTAGAAAATCTGATCCAAGTGCTTCATCATTGACTGATTTTTTATCAGTAGGATCAATACTATCTGCACTCAGATAAATCTTTTCCTCACCTAAAAAAATAAGAAAACATGATCAATAATATTAAACAAACGAAACTTCTTAAATAAATCATATAAAAGAGATATAAATTAAATTACCATCTAGTTTATCTAACATGTAATCATTGATCATGTTAACATCCTCATTGGTTGGACACAAAATAGCTCTCTCCTGGAAAAATTTAGCTTCTTTGTTTCCTTTTAAAGAAGAGGGTTCTCCGTACACTGCTTTGCTTATGGCTTCTATAGGGTCATTAGAATCAGTAATTAAAAACTCAGAAGGAATATCGATCTCAGCTATACCATCGTTAGGTTCTCCAAGTGTACCATCACCAACATTTAAAATCCACTCAGAGAATTCCTTAAGATCATTTGACTGTTCCGCTGACAAACCACCAGAAAACAATCTCATGTTCTTAGTTAGTTTGAGCACTTTACAATGCTCCCACAAATAAGAAGAATTCATTGACGCCATCACGATTGCAGCTCTACTCCCTCCGTTTATTACTGGTAGCACTTGTCTGAAATCGCCTCCAAAAACAATAACCTTTCCACCAAAAGGTTTGTCGCTTTGTTTCCCAATAATATCCGTTAAACTTCTGTCCAGTGCCTCAAAACAATACTTACTCATCATGGGGGCTTCATCCCATATTATAAGTGAAGCCTCTTTCAATAAATTAGCTTGATCTGTTCCATGAGCCATAGTACACGAAGAAAACTCATCTGGATTAAGTGGTATCCCAAACCTTGAATGGGCAGTCCTACCACCTTGTAACAACAAAGAAGCAATCCCACTTGATGCAACATTAAGAGCAATATCTCCTCGAGATCTAATAGCAGCAGATAGTAATTTCCAGAGAAAAGTTTTTCCAGTACCACCAAATCCAGACACAAAAAACATTCCACATTTGTCTTCATTAACAGCAGCTAGGATTTCATCATATATTTTCCTTTGTTCATCAGTCATCTTTGGGATATCTCTATGAAGAGTTTCTAACAACGTTTCACAATCATAGCTTCTCTCGTCTAATATCAAGACATTTGAATCATGACCATCTCGCCTTGGTAGCTTTGGCATATTTTCCCATTTTGCTAATGAAGTCCCACAACGCCTCAGAATCTTTTCAATCTCCAGTAAAGCAAATTTCTTTTTCTCATCATCACTTAACAATAATCCTACAAAACAATTCCACATGGATAAATCAGATACGAAACTATGTACCATAGGACTTATGCTTGTATAAATAATGAAAATATATCGAAATAAACAAACCTGGCCTATTGAAAAAATTTCTTCGATTATACTCAATATCATCTGAAAGACATTCCCAAGTCTTCTCCCAAACCGTCTCTGGCACTGATAAACTATTGTTCATGAGCATCATAACAAACAGTTGCCTTAGCTCAGCTCCAGAGCTTTCATAGCTTCTCCTTAATATATCATCAATGTACTCTTGATCATCATCTAACAACCCTCGAGCAAAACATGCTTCTTTGTAGCTTGGGTAAACAACACCTTCAAATTTTTTTATGTCATCATAACATGTAGGGCCTTTGACAATGTTCAACAACACACGCAAAAAATAAGGTTGTTCTTGATTACGTGGAGCATAATTGATCCTACCGACACTGAATCCCCTTTTGCGTCTCTTGAACTTCTTCTGGCTCTTTGAATATGTAAAGAAGTTAGGAATTTGGGCATAGGTGAGGGTTTTAGCCAAATCATCAACCTTACACAATTCAAACCATGCTAAGAACATTGTATTTTCAATGAGTTTACGACTCATCACTGCTTCTATCTTGTCTTTTCCTTTGAAAATGATAGTTTGTTTTCCTGGTAGATGGAAAGTAAGTTTCTCAACTGGAGTAGACCTATAATGAATAGGGAACTTAAAAATTCTCCATGATCCTTCACATGAAGAAACATATCTACAATACCAAAAAATAAAAAAAAATGATCTTCCTCGTTTATGAATATATAATATATTGATACTAATTAAAATCAGTATTAAAGTTACTAAATCTCAAAATACCTGCAATCAAAGAAGTCCTTGAATTCATTCCTTTTTTTTTCGTTGACACTTCCTTCGGGAATACCAAGCGCATCTGCAACCATGTGATCTGGTGGTTCCACTGCTACTGTCACACGATCACTTCCTTTATTTATGTACTTAAATAAGTACTTTATAGAACCAGCTTGGTTGCACCACTCTACATTTATATGAGCTCTATAACGTAGAGACAGTTTTTTGTTATAAGGAATAACAAATCTGTTGTCACATTTCACCCCACTCTTCTCTACATAACAATCTGGATGTTCTCTTCTCCGGTATATTGGAAATCCTTCTTTATTAATTGTTGTCTTATCAGCAAAAGATTTCGGGTAAGACTTTGAACATTTCCCATTCTCCATACAAGGAGAATTCATATTAACAACTCCACATGGTCCATGAATCATCATATCCTTAATGATATCGTAGAGCTCTGGTTCTTCAAGTTTATTAGGAATCTCAGCTGAAATGATT
Organism: Moricandia arvensis; assembly: GCA_905132765.1. NCBI lineage: Eukaryota > Viridiplantae > Streptophyta > Magnoliopsida > Brassicales > Brassicaceae > Moricandia > Moricandia arvensis. The sequence goes on from CAJHQP010003411.1 coordinate 60,060, forward strand.
TTGTCAATATCATCTGTTGTGGGCAATTTCGCATTAGGATGCATAAATAGCAGAATGTGAGCATGTGGTAGACCACGTTTCTGAAACTCAATCGTGTACATAGCTGAAACATGAAAAAAAAAAACTATGTTATAGTAAATATTTTTAAAACAAAATGCGTATGATAATAAAAGTTATATATGTTACATACATGAAACAGTTTTTCCAAGGAGATTCTTCTTGGTTAAATCATCCATCAAAGAATCAAGTTTCATTTTGAACATCCTGCAAATAATGTCAGATCTGTCCTCTGCTTTTAATTTCCGACTCTGGAGATGTCTTGTGATCTCTGGCCATTTAGGATTGCATGTAAAAGTTATAAAAAGATCCGGAAATCCAAAATGCTTACATATAGTCATTGCGTCCAGATAGTTGTTCTTCATATATCTAGGACCACCAGTGAATGTAGCTGGTAAGAGAAATGAAGATCCTTGCTCGGCCAGATTGATCCTGCCAGAACTTTCTGACTCTTTTATAGAATCATAACTATCAGAACGCAAAGTCGTCTGATGAGTCCTCAGATAGCGTAAGCGATTGGACTCTATAGTTGTGTAGGCATCCACAACAAACTGCTGAAACAACCTTCTTGAATTTAGGATAGTATGAGCCTCATTCTTACGTTCATGCATTCGAAATGCAAAAAACTGTCTCATGCTGATAGTATCCTTTTTCAATTTTTCTGTAGCTTTTGTAACACCTTTCTTTATCCCAAGTCTGAAACCATCTTCTCCATATACGAATAAAAGAGGATACTGAAGTGCAAGATATGAAGCATGTATTTCATCAATCCTTAGCAACTTCCCTGATTTTTGTTGAAGAACAATATCCCTTTTATCCATATCTAAATTAAAATCTCCAGGTATCAGTGCAGCAACTTCCGATGATGTGGGTGTATCATATGTTCTTCCATCTTTAGCTCTATCGCTAACTATCCTCATATGAAAAGAGTCTTCAGGATTCATCTTAAATCGATCTTTTGCTGATCTGAACCTTTTAACATATGGGTTGGTTTCATTTAGCATCTTTATCAGAAGGTCAATGATTTCCTTTTTCAGTCCATCATTCTTTTTATATGCTTTCGTTTGTCCCCCTTTGCTGAAAAAAAAATAAGACCAAACATTTAAGATAAATAGACACATTGAACAAATAAAAAACGCAAAGTAAGAAGAGAAAAAAAATTACCTCAAAGCATTTGTTCGATTTTCAGTTTCATTTTCAGTGTCAACAATATAAAGCTGTCCAAACTTAGCATCATTTCCATTTGGTGGTTGTAAACTACCAATTAAATGGTAATTCTCACCTTGGAGTACCAACATTTGTGGACCTTTTCCCTTTCGAACAGATCTATCAACTTTTCCACCAAGTGAAGTGAATGAAAACACCATATTATAAGCTCTTGTGTTTCTCTGAAAATGCTTACTTAATTTATCATCTCCTTCCAATAAATTTTTAAGTGCTTCTGGTGGTTCTTTTAATAATGGTAATTGCACTTGTCCTTGCATACAACATAGAGCAAATTTAGGAGTACGTGTTTTCAGACGCCTGTTTAAGCGTTCACCAAACCACATAATAGCTCCACAGTAAGTACATGTATAAGTAGGATCCCCTTCATCTAAATAAGCTGTAGATGATAATTTAAAATTAGCAAAGGAGCAAATACTGTTATTTTAGATATTAGATTACATTGATTCTGTGAATATTACCATCTTCTTTTGGGAGAACTTTCTTAGCTGGCTTTTCTGTAGCACGAAATGCTTCTTCAAATAGTGATGCCAGAGATTTAATTCTGTTTCTTTTAGTTATGTTATCTGGCTCCTTAGTGACAGTTAAGTCAACTACTTCAGGTACATGATCAGATTCTGAATCACTGTTTTCTTGTGAACTACAATAGTAGTCTGGTTCATTATATTCATCAAATTCATCTACATTAACACAAACTTTACCATTGTTAATAAAACATACAAACACAAACTTTAGTAAATCTTATAAAGGTAGAAAAATATAATGTAAACAATAACCTGCATTGTCATAAAACAAATCGTCTGGTCTGTCATCCTCTTCGGTTTCATCACCAGTCATTTCATCATGAAATGTATCAGATAGTAAATCTTCATCCAAACGATCCATAAAGTTGGATATATTTGTGGGAAATTGTAAGGCAGATCGTTGTCTTTTTTTGATGCCAGATTTGTCTATTAAATCAAAAATAAGAAATAGCTATTGAGTCACATGCTGAGAGTGTAATACGTTAAAATTAACTTTTACATTCAAAACAGAATTTAAGCGTACATGGTAAAGATGTGATACAACTTCTCTGTTCACATGAGCATGAAGCTTGGCCACTCCCATAAACGCAACCTTAAGATGAAATACATTTAGTTATGTTCAGTATATAAAATAAATAGAGCATAAAAAACATGATCACAAGAACTTATTAGGATGTACCATACCTTTAAAGCATTTGTTGTTGTTTCTCGGTGTACATGGAGTGATTATTTTCCCTTGATTTACAGAACTTGGAACAGTATGAACTGGAATGTATCTAAGATCTTCAAATAATCTCTTAAAAACAGAAAGTAAAGGTACATCCTCTCTGCTGATTGATTTTCCATTTTGATTTCTTTCAAGTTGATAGAAGTTGCCATTGCTCTGTTTTCTTCTTGTTATCCTCTCTGTGGGTAGGGACGAATTCACTTGATGAAATGAGGGAACACTTGGTTTCCTTTTCATTGTAACTGCAACAGTTTAAGTGGTTATCAATAGAGATGTTAACACCAGCAAAAGATTGAAAAACACGTACCTGATTAGGCACGCAAAGCATGTAGAAATATCTCTGCTCCTTTGAATGTTAATCTAACAGGATGTTAGAAAAAATCTTTTAAAATTTCGAGCAAATGATTTTTTCAATAAGGGGAGGTTTTGCTCGATAGAGTGATAGATTGTGAAAATTTTGCTCGATTTTTTAGAGTGATAGATTGTACTTTTTGCTGGAATTTTTTAGTAATCTATTTAGTTGCTAAAATCTAGAAAGTTTTGTTAGAAATGAATGCTTTAGGTTTTAAGATATGTAAAGAAATATATTGATATCTCTCGTGGATCTGTCTAATTATTAATGAATGATTAAGCTTTTAAGATATGTAAAGAAATATATTGATATTTCTGTATATAAATATTTCATATTTGAAATAAGTATATTGTATGTAAAGACTATTAAAATAGAATGAAATTGTATATTAATAAGAATATTACTTGACATTGTTTTTTTTCGTTTCAGGAATGATATTGAAAATAAAACGTGTTTTACTTTGCGTCAAATTCCATGACTGCCAACTTCCATGACCGCCAACTTTCAGCATTCATTTTAACATCAGTAAGTATACTTCAAAAACCTCTTTCTGTTTGCTATTATATATAAGTGGTTTGGTCATATAAGAAATTAAACATTAGAAAGCTTACTAAGTCATTGTTTTCATTTGCTATAGGTAGTATAGATTATGACTGTTAATAAGAAAAGTAACAGCTTTTATTAGGAAAATCAAAACCAATAATCATTAAGTTTAACCAAATTTGTGTTTGCAGAAAACACAAAATTATTTAAAAAAAAAACAGAATAACACTTAAAACGCAGCTAAAAACATGAAATAATCTTCAGATAATGAGGCAGATAACTGAAAACTTGGAGCTAATCATCTTTAATCTTTTCCATCTTGACCACCTTTGTGCACATTTTTTTGGAAGTTGAAGTCTGATCTAGTTGATCTTTTTCTTTGCGCTTTGAGAATGGGGTGCTTGAACCTTCTGATGAAGTCTGACTATTCTTTTCATGTGTAGAAAGCTTAACAAAATTCAAACAGACAACATATTGGTTTCACATGAATGGAATGATTTAGATGACTTGATTTAAAACACAATAAATATTTTTGACACTTTTTTTTTCAAACTTTACCTCTCCACCAGACATGATTGATGAAGCATCCATAGCGCTGGTTATTGGCTCCGAATTCGATTCGATTTGAAGAACCTTATCACCAGACCAAACTTGTGAAACCAAAAATAATTCTGATCCATTTAAAACATTTTCAGAGCCAAGAGCAAGACCAAAACAAAACGATTTCCCAACTAAATCTTTAATAGGTTGAGGCAAAATCTCTGGATCTTCAATCTGCATTATCATTGGTTAATATAAAAATCATAAAATTATTTGTCTTAGTAAACCAAAATACAGCAAAATATATTACTATTAACCTCATCATATGAACCATCCCAAAGTTCTTGAGCATCACATCCGACTAAAACTTTAGCAACAGTATCCAGCATCATCAGTTTGCAAGTACTTGTGTCATCTTTGACAACCAGATGCAATTTGAATCTGTATGAAACAATAAAAACAGTCGGTTACATTTATAGTTAGTAAAATAATTTTTTTTAAAAAGTAGGTTAAACTTACTTTGGAGATACACTGGTGACATTAGCATGACAAAAAGTGCACCGGAATAATGGTTTCGCATTAGAAACCTCATTTCCACCTTTTGCTTTGATTAGTATAGCACGCTTCTTACAGCTATCATGGCCAAAGTAATACCAGCTCCAATCTGTATCTATAGATTCGATTGAACAGATTACTTTGCAATCCTCCTCCTAAACGTTTTTACAAAGAGAGATATACTAAGAATTCTAAACATATATATACATGATGGTTAATTAAATGTTAAGGGAAATGTATGCATAAAAGAAGGACCATAGTTCCCATGATGATTTCAGAGATAGATTTAATATCCACAGCATTCCAATCATCAGCTTGGTCTTTGCTCACACGTTTTTCTCTCTTTGTATCAGTAAGAGCTAGAGCTAATTCATCATTTGGCATCCTGCGAAAACAATTGATGGCCATTAATACTACAGAAGAATATAATGGATATGAAAAGCTTAATTATTATACATCCTTAAATCTTACACGTTTGTTAAAGCAAGAGCTTCAGGTACATCAGGATTGAAAATGATTAGGGATGCATCAAATGCATTGGTTAACTGAACATCTCCTATCAAACATAAGCATGGAATAATAAAGAAAAAGATAAGTATGCATAATTATAAATCTAAATTAATTAATACGAAAATTATATTATAGGTTGTGGTTTTTGGAACCTTTGTAAAACCCAATTTTCGCAAACCGGATCAAGCACACCATATTAGGATCGTTTGTTTGTTGGAGATGCTCTTCAAGTTGTTCTGCATATTTACCCCACAAACAACATGCAATGCTTTGGCCACTGAAATTTGAAGTGAGAAAATTTAGAAATAATATACATTATAAAAGGTATAAAATTAATATGATATATTAACTCACTGGATGTCCATTAAGCGGAATTCAACTTTCTTCTTATCCTGTCCAAAAACCTGGACAGTTTGGATGTCACGAAGACTGATCACTTGACCAATGACATCTGAACAAATTACATACTTGATATTAGTATTATTGACACACTAACCAATTAAAATATTAGTTTTGAGTGTTCCATTTCCAAACTATTATTGACACACTAACCAATTAAAATATTAGTTTTGAGTGTTCCATTTCCAATCTCTTCAAAACTGGATAAACTCAGGAAGTTATCATCACACACAAGAGAACTTTGTTGAATTGAAGTGTCCTCAACGATGGACATCTTGTATGTATGGTTTGTTGGACGATACTGGCCTGAAGATTGAGTCAACGAAAACGTCTCTATCAGTCGCCATTCACCAAGACGCAATTTACTTTGCGTACGTTGAATGTAATTCCTCTTGCACGTACAATGGATTTTATCACCCTAAAACAAAAAATATTTCATAAAACATACAAATATGATAACGAAAGACCAAAATAACAAAATTACTCTTACAGCTTCATCTGTGAAGATCAACTCAAGAGTATCTCCTCCATATTTGGTTTTCTGTCTCCACGAATGAATCAACTTGACTTGAATGCGCCAGCCTTGTTTGTAAGGCTTGATGTTTTTTAGTAAAGTAACACTTTTATTCGTAGACATCGCTAAAGGGGTTTGTGAAACTGATGGTCGGCTTAAGAGAAAGTGCTATAGATATTAGGAGGATTAACATTGATATTTATAGATGGCTATACGAGTTTTAGGGTATTTTAGAGAGAATATTCTATGTGAAGCGTAATTAATGTAGTTGTTATGGTGATTGGATATGGTTACCTATATTGTAGATTTTGATATATTCAAATATTATGAATCAGTTGTTATGGCAAAGAAATCGTATATTGCGTGATTTGAAGGGAAAATTTGAGTAAACCATATTTAGAAATTCACGGCAACAATAAATAACTAACATATGATTTATATGGTTAGAATATCCTAAGTTTATTCCTCACGAAACATTTAAATCTTAGGTGAAACCGGCTGTAATCAATTCAATATGGAAAAATTGTAATAATTTAAATAATGGTTTAGGTGAAACGTTTAATATAACAGTAATAACAAATATAGTGTAATCGACATGTTGAGTTGTTTGATGTAGAATAGTCATGATAAATAATTTTAGAGTAGTAATTATAATAAAATGGTGATCATGTAGAATATGTTTAATGTAGGTCAGAACTGGTTATGATTTTTTTTTGTTTATTGTAATTATTCCAACAAAATACGGGTTCAATAAAAGTTTATATTTAAACTAACCATACCGGTTTAATCAATGAATGAAATATATAAGTCGTACATATTTATGGTTGATCTAACAACTACATGCGTGTACATATTTCGTTACTTAATGAATGCATGAAATATATAAGAGTACAAATGATCACCGTGATATTAGGATTAGTTTGATTAAATTACCTATATTGTAGAGATAGTGGTGATTACATATCCTTATATCTCCGAATTAAATATGTATTGATATTGAATTATAGTAAGCAACTTGATTAAGGATGACTTCCTAGTGATGGTTCATTTTTAAAAAAATCACACATGAATAGAAGTTGTGACTTCTGTTTTAATAAGATAGATAACTAACATAAAACATTATTAAATTTCAAATTTTACATTTAAATTTTATATTACTTGAAAATGTTATACAAATAATAATAAATATTGTTAACAAAATTTTTTTTTCAACTAAATCATAAAATAAGATATATAAAATAGAACACAAAAGATCATATTCTTTGATATTCATGTTATTAAGTCGGGTATGAATCGGTCTTTATCGGGTCGGGTCTATTCGGGTTCTTTTCAGGTCCAGTTCTGTTTGGGTCGATTCTTTTTGAGTATGAATTTGTTCGGGTAAAAATTTTTTGGACCCAATAGATATTTGTAAGTTTTCGGTTGAATTTCGGATCGGGTACTTTTGGATCGGTTCCGGTTCGGGTATTCGGATCCATATTAAAATGCCCAGACCTATATCTTGAATATATTTAAAGTTTTGAATGTATAAGTTTAAATAATTACTATTCTAACATATAATTTAACAAATTATATTCGCGTTGTTACTTATATAAGAAAATTACATAAGAAAAAGAGAGAAAAAAATTATGTTAATTATAATTTTGTTTAAAGAGTTTTGTGTTATTATAATTGCTAACTAAGTTTGAAATTTATAAAATATGTAGTTTCATTACATCTTTTACTTTTTATTTTATATATCATAAAAAACAAATATTTTTGAAAATCAATTTGTATCAAATTTTTAAAATTATTTGTATTAATCAAAACAAATAAGATATTTATAAGTATTCACAAATATTCGTAATTATCTATTTATTTTATGGATATCCATTTTTCGGATATCCATATTTTTACGAAACAAAATAAATTAAAAATTTAGATATTCGTAACATACAAAACAAATCACAAATATTTTTAAAAACTTGGATAACCGATATGTGCTTAGTCCTATCTTTTTTGTTG